>APFE030244028.1:0-25315 GCA_000404065.3 Pinus taeda
CTAGATGTCCAACATATATATCTCTCCATGGATGAAGCTTGATCTTCATTAGGGCAGCGTAGAGGTCTCCTTCATGACAACATATAGGATAGGGCATCCTCTAGGACATTTTATCATCTTTCAGTCTCTCCTCCCACCAAAACCTAAAGAAAAGTGGAGAAGAAGAGATCACCAAGAGCATGAGTTTCTAAATGACTTGAAGTCCTCCTTCATTTATACTACAACGTTGAGTACAAGTGCGGCTTACTTGGTTGTTGGCCAACCTTGATGAATTGTCCCATAAAACAAATAAATTCATATCTCCATGAATTATTATTGGAATCAGATGATATTTAGATCAATCCTACACCTCTCTATGAGAGGGATCTAAAAAGGACACCAGCTTCCATTGACAAGATGACCTACATGGAGATTGGCCCTACTTTCGAATTTTAATAAAGTAGAATCGGGTGACTTTCCCTTCTATTGCTAAGAGGGCAAAAGGGATATTAGATCTTGTCCACAATTATTTTTTGGAGCTATGTTGGTTACATCACTGGGTAAGTATGTGGGCTATATGTCATTTATAGATGACCTTTCAAGGAATACGTGGATACATCTCCTCAGTAAGAAATTTGAATTCCTTGATAGGTTTAAAGAATTTAAGGCTTTGGTGGAAAACCAGATAGAGAAGAAGATAAACATGCCAAGGACAAATAATGGTGTAGAGTTCGTCAAGAAGGAATTTGAAGAGTTTTGTAAGAAGTGTGGTATAGCATGGCAGAAGACTACTCCATACACACCTCAGGAAAATGGAGTTGCATAAATAATGAACAAGACGTTGATGGAAAAGGCAAGAAGCATGCTGACTCGGGCAGGGTTAAGACAAGAATTTTTGGCAGAGGCTATGATGATTGCATGTTACCTGGTTAATAGATCACCTTCATCAATGTTGGAGGATAAGACTCCACATGAGGTATGGACTAATAAGAAACCCTTTCTTTCATATATTAGGGTATTTTCTTGTGATGCATATGTACATGTTCCAAAAGAGAAAATAACCAAAGTGGATAGTAAATACAAAAAGTGTTTCTTTATTAGGTATAAGGATGGTTTAAAAAGTTATAAGCTTTGGAACCCAAAAACATGGAAGGTTGTGTGCAACAAATATGTGATGTTTATAGAGTTGAAAGATGTTATAAAACATGAAATCCTACCAAAGGAACCTAAAAAGAAAGAGTTTGAGTTAAAGGAGGAAGAATCATACTATATAGTAGAACATGAATTTGAAGATGAAGAGCCACAAAATCTAGCTGTGAGAAGATCCGTTCGAGAAAGAAGGGAACCAAAAATGTATGGTACATATCTTTCTATCCAATTTTTGTTTTATCTATTACTAATGATGATCCGATAACTATCATGAAGACAATAAATATAGAAGATGGAAAACTATGGAAAGAGGCCATGGTTGATGAAATTGCATCTTTGAACAAAAATGAGGTTTGGGATATGATGGATTTGTGAGATGGAAGGAAACCCAATGAAAGAAAATGGGTGTTTAAGAAGAATATGAATGTTGCACGCAAGGTGGAGAAATACAAAGCTTGGTTGATAGAAAAAGGTTATTCCAAGGTGTCAAGAATTAATTTTCATGATATTTTTTCTCATGTTGCCAAGGTAGCTTCTATTAGATTACTTTTATATTTTGTTGTTGCTTTTTATTTCAAGGTAGAACATATGGATGTGTAGAAAACTTTTCTTCATGGGGTTCTGGAAGAAGAGATCTACATGAAGCAACCAGAAGGATTTGCAGTGAAGGGAAAGAAAGAACTAGTATGCATGTTTAAAAGGTATATGTATGGGTTAAAACAGTAACCAAGGACGTGGTATCAGAAATTTGATACATATATATGGGGACTTGGGTCACCAGAACAAATCGTATCACTGTGTGTATTTTAAATTAATTGGTAATCAGGTTATTTATCTGGTCTTGTATGTGGATGATATGTTGTTCATTGGAAATGACAAAGAAATTATCCAACATTTGAAGACCTAATTGTCCTCCAAATTCAACATGAATGATCTTGGTGCTACAAACTATATTTTTTCATGGAAATTAAATAATAGCGGGCAAAGAGGAAGTTGTTAGGGCCAAGATTGACCTCAGGCTGAAGGAAGGCAATCCTAGGATAACTACAAACCAAGCTTAACCTGGTAGCTAGCCCTACCAGGTGAGGAGAGGGATCTTTTGCTTATGGATATTGGTCAAAATGACTATATCAGATGGGATTTTAGGCTAGGTATAGCAGCTCCAAGGATTTTGATTGAATTTGCTAGTTTTTGTGCTGGATCAGATGGATCTAGGCAATTTGGGTCTAGGAAATTAGGTCAGAATACAGGGTGATCTATGGGGCAAGGTAGGTATAGAATTTTACATTTGAAATTGAGTGAGGTGAGATTGTCTAAGATTTGTGAGCAGTTGAGGAGGGCGTGTAAAGATCATGTATCCTTCTCAAATAGTAGAAAACATAGAATATAGATTGGTTTCCCAAGGCAGAGCACTATAAACAATGAATTCTACCTATCTATCTTGATATCATTCAGTTAGAAACAGTGAAATAGATTGTGACATACATAAAACATGAGAAAAAATGATAACAAAGAAGACACTATGCAAAAGCACCATACCATAGGTATCCCATAAAAATAACTGCAACTCCTATTAATTTCCTTGCCAAACTGCTTACAATGATGTACAATAATGTTCAGAGCATCCAAGTGAATCCAACCCTTGAAAATGAGAAAGAAAATACATAATATAGACAATAAAAATGACTCATCCTGACCATCAGGGGACAAATCCATGAGAAGAAGGGTGGTTTCAACCCTTTCCAAACAAGAACCAGGAATATAGGTAGTCAAACAACCTGCCTCTATAAGCATGAAAACTAATTCATTAGCCTCAAAACCACCTCTAACTAATGAATCTACCCTCTAACACTATTTTACCATCATAATTACATACCATGTCATCAATTAAATCACAGAAACAAGTATTAGGAGAGAGAAAGTGAATCCATAGTGAAATCAGGTGAAATTTTGGATTTCTGGACAAATTGGTCAAAACCGCAACAACACTCATCAAAAGCGTAGTGTTACTTTCCACATGCTTTTTGAGGCCTTCACCTTAACCAAATTGAGCCCAAGATAGGTCATTGGAGAGGCCTTCAAATCTAGTTTCTGGAAAAGCTTGGACTTTTGAATTTCGAGGTCATTTGTCCCTTCAAAACTTAACCCTCCCAACTCTGCTTCTGTGTGTCCAAAATAAGGCAGAGAGGTCATTTTTTGGTAGTTTTTGGACCTTTTGGTGACCCATATTTTCTTCAAAACTTTTGAAAACTTCTAGGGTGCATGTTATCATCCTCCGAAATCCAAATATGCAAACCTTTTGTTCATCTGATGCTCCAGGGAAAAGCGCGGCGCCACCGCCAGTTTCTTGTGCTGAAAATTTCAAAATTTGAAAAAAAACAAAAGATCTTCAAAAATTGCCCATATTTGGCATGGGACACCTCCATCAGCTACGTTTATGGGCTAGTTAGGCTTCAAGTAATTTTTTCAACTTATCATGCTCCTTTTTGTTCTTTAAAGTATTCTTCAACCTAGCTTTGAGTTTCCTGATCCTCATGTTACAGATTTTGCTGTGGATCATGTAATGGTAGGCCATGTGACGAGGCATCTTCTTATCCTTGTCAACCTTCTCAATTAGCCCTTCAAGATGTATTTTTACCCTCTAAATCCATGTTTCCCTATCATTCTCAATCTCTTACTCAATAGAAGTAAGCTTGACATAAGCCTCTTTAGCCATTTGGCTATTTTCTTTGATCATTTGCAGCGCCATGAGGAGTTGCTTGTCACTCAATTGTTTGCTTTCTTTCTCTAAATATCTGATGATGAACTTGGCTCTTTCTAAGTTATCAACCAAGGATTGTATTTGAGCTTCCCTCTCTTGAGTAATGATATCCTTGTCAGTTTCTTCATCCTTAGCTTCCAAGTCAATGATGTCTACTCCATGATGAGTAAAGTGCTACTGTGGCTCCTCATGCTCAATGAGAACAAAATCTCTTTCCTCCTCATCACTGACATCTTCCTCCTATAACTTTTCCTTGTCTTTGCTCAATTGCTGAACCTATACATGTTTTGTCGATGTAGAAGGAAAAACTCCTTCCACACCTAGTGGAGCAAAATTTTTCTTATGGACTAATGATGAAGGCAAGGCCCCTTCCATAGCTTGTGGAGCAAGCACTTGTGCCTCTCTGATATGTTACATACACTGGCACCTCAACAATTTTGGTTTCCTTGGCCTTTTCCCTTGTTTCTCCACGGCTAGAAGGCACACCTTCTTCTTGATGCACTAGTGAAGGGATCTATGGACCTTTAAACATGTTATGAGAAATGAAACTCTCCCATGGAATGTTAAGAAGGCTAAGCTAGTGTAGAACAATGATTTTAATCAAAGAGTAATGATATATGCTATTCAACTACTGGGGGTATGATTTCCTTTGTACAATATGTGCCATTTTCTCAATGTTCCTAAACATGAAGTAAGGGAGATTCAACATCTTTACTCTAGTGAAATGCATGAGGAGTCTAATATGATAGGCATACAACTCAGAGAACCTCCCTTCACAAGTGAAGTACCTGATAATAATTCTCATCAAAGGAACATACCTATCTTCCAAAAACATAAAAGGGAATAACTTCCTCATTTGATTTCTATATTGAGCCTTGATATAGGCCTCATAGTAATCCTCCTCAAGATCATGACCCTTGTACCATTTCTCACCCACCTTAGGAATTCTAGTGGCCTCTGAAATGATAGTTGATGATATTGTGAAGGCTACTCCAACAATTGTCACCTCATTTTTATTCAAATGAGTCACAGAAAGTCTGGCCAACTCATGGTGAAAATGAACTCTCTCCACCATCTCACAAAATTCAAAACATGCTTGATACCTGAAACAAGAAACTGTAAGTGGGCAGACCTGTAATTCCCTCAAGCTAGTGGCCCCCTCTCTAATGATTTTTCCTCCTTTATGAGGCTTCCTTTGTTGTATGTTTCTCTCCTTGGAGCTATCACTAAATGTCTCTTCCTCATACTCATAATCATTGTCTCTTTCCATTGTTTCCCTTTGGTTTTGAATAATGTGGTTGTATATGGATAATTGTGAATGATAATGTGGAAATAGGGTGGAGAAATGGAATGGATAGAGTATATGGAGGTGGGACTGTTAAAATGTCTATGTGAATAGGGTTTAGGGATGTGACTAGGGTTTAGGGATGTGACTAGGGGAGAGAGTGTAGGGTTTGGGAAATTGTTTGTGGGAATGTGATTTAGGGAAAAATATATGTGGTAATGGGGGATTTAGGGAGAGAGTGAGTGGAGTGTAATAGGATAGAGGGAATGAGGGTTTGATATCAATAATGAGTGATAGCAATAAGAAAACTATGGTTTTCAACAAAAATTAGGGTTTTAATTTAAAGGAGGAAAGACCAAGCAAATTCTCATGAAAGCACCCTAAAGAACAATAAAATGACAGTACCTACCTTCGAGAGGAAATTTGGAGGTGAATTTGTAAATTTGGAGGATGTTTGGGGAAATTTCAAGCTTTGCTAGGCAAAGCGGAGTGCCAACTACAGGAGGGCAGCGCCAGCCTGAAAGCACAGTGCCCGTGTACTTTTGCACTGGGAAATGCTGCTAGAAGTGCAGCGCTTACCAAAATCTTGAAAAAACATAGCAACTTCACTATATTTTCTCAATGACACTTGAAACACGACCTTTGATCTCCTTATGGCGCTTTGATCTTCAACAATAGTAGAATGGGATGAAAAAGAGGAGGATGGCTTTATATAGATTTACCTTTTTGATTTTTTGTTTATGAAAACCCACTTTTATAATGTCTACTTGTCTTTTACAATGCTATGTTTTTCATGTTTGTTTCTTTTTACATGGAAAGTGAATTGATGCTCCAAATCACTTGATTTTGCAGTGGCAGGTACTTGGCAGCATCAAAATCTTTAGGAGGAGCTTGGGAAAAAATATTACATATAGAAACAATAAAATTACATCATGAAAAAAGATAAAAAAAATATAATACTCTATTCTCAACTCAAAACAAGTTTTTAGGTGAGAACTACATTCATCTTATCATCTGATAAATTATGATTTTAACAATGATTATTGACCTCCTCATGTGCTTGTTGATGCTTATTAACATATAATCACTGAAATTTTACCATGGAGGAAACCCTAAGACCTAATGAGACCAAAACCATATGTAATTGATGAAATGGACTGAAAATGAGCATGAATCATGATTGAAAGGTATGAAAGGAGATCCACAAGTACATATCATGGGGGAAAAACTAAAGTAAACCCTATGATCGGTCGATCCATGACCTAATGGAATGAAACCACATCAGAATGAGACTCCTAGTATGAAATGCAAAAGAGTAGATTTTGATCACTGATGGCAGTGTGAAGAAACTCACACTAACGTTGGTTCCAATGTGGATGGTAGCTTCTTGGAGGTGTCAAGAACACTATAGACCTAGTAGCCTTATCCATTGGGAAATAGGGTCAAGACACTTCAAAGACTGAAGCTGACACTATGAAAACTAACTCAATACTCAAACTATGACTAGAAACTGAATTAAAAACACAAACTCACACAAATCACTCAACTTTATAGCCTTCACCTTGGGACCCATGGTGAAGTGACTATGTACCTTGAAAATATTGCAATGAAAAGGAAAATGGTATATACAATGATCATATCATGATTTCAGAAATCACCTTACAAGAAGTAGCACTTCAAGAGCCTACCATTAATTAGCCCTCCTGAGCAATCCTGTCCATCCATTTCCTTTAGTAGGAATGCATTTTGTCCTCTGTGTGCAGCAATCTTATAGGGTCCTTTCCATATGTTTTCAAACTTATCATGCTTGCCTTTATCTTCATTCCTAGCATCCCACTGCAACACTACATCCTCAAGCTGGAATTTATCTGCTTTTGCTTTCCAGTCATCCATCTTTTTGATATGTTCTTGCAATTTGAAAGTGTTTTGGAAAACTTCCACCCTTGTTTGCTGTAAATGAATCATCTGATTTATTCTTCTCTAAAAGTCATCCTCCTCACTGCCAGCCTCCTGTAAAAGTTTCACAATTGGAACTACAAGAGATGTTGGAAAAAATATGTCAGTGCCATAAACTAATTCAAATGGAGACGTACCTACAGACTTCTTCTGGCTCACTCTATCAGTGCACAAGGCATTAATTAACTTTCTGTCTCAATCTTTCTTATTTGTTTCCATCATCTTCTTGATGATGTTTACCAATGAATTATTGGATGATTCAGCTAGACATTTCCCTACAGGTAATATACTATAGAATGACCCAAAGTAATCTTATACTTGTTGCAAAAGTCAATAATCTTCTTTGATTTGAATGTGGCTGCATTATCTATGATGATTTTACTAGGACAACTGAAACGAGATAAAATATTTGATTCTAAAAATTGGATGTTTACCATATTTGTGGCTTGTCTAGTCGAAATTGCTTCAATCCACTTGGTAAAGCAGTCGGTTGTTGTTAGGATCCTTTTGTGTTGCACCGGCGATGTTGGATGGATTTCCCCAATAAAATTTGGTCTCCACTGTTGAAATGGTGCATTGACTTCAACCAGTTTCAGAGGAAGAGGCAACAATTTTTTTTCCTTTGTTTGCAATTTTCTTCGAGAACAAGTGACCACCACAGTCACCTTTATGAAAGTCATGCATCACCTGTTGAGCCTCATCTTCTACAAGACAATTAAATAGCACACTTCCTAGACCTTTCCAATAAAGAGCATTATTTAGAATGTAGAATTTAGCAGCTTGAAGTTTGAGAGATCTGAGGTGGTGAGAGGTGTTGAAGTACATACACTACATCTGAATACCATGGTGACTGAAGGAACATTTCAGACACTTGAATCAGACAAGCTTCTTCTTCATCTTCTGACATGGCTGCAATTAGATTTATATCTAAAGCATGCAGATTTGATTCTGTCATTAACCTTGGTAGGCCTTGTCCTTTGATTATATTTGTAGGCTTGATATGTAGATCATATTCCAACATTGCTATATTCCATTTTCCCTGCCTTCCTTCTGGATTGGTTTGTATCAGCACATCTTTGACCGCTACATTAGGAACGTATGCTATGATGTGTGAGTGCAAAAATATACACTCTAAAATCCTTCAAAGCTTTGACAAGAGCAAGAGCCTGTTTTTCAACTATGTTGTACCCAAAGTAGCATCTCTAATGGTCCTGCTAAAAAATGCAATGGGATTTTCCAGATGATCTCTTTTTTGCATCAAAATTTTTGCCATGGTATGCTCAGATGCAAATAAAAATATGATGAAATCTTGCGTATAATCGAGACTAATCAAAACCGGGGCTGTAGATAAAGCATACTTTACAAAATTAAATGACTTCATAGCATCCTCCGTCCATTTTACCACGTTGTCCTTATTTAACATATTAGTAATTTCTCTTAAATGCTCAACTAGATTGGGTAGAAATCTACGTAAGAAATGCATCTTACCATTAAAAGCTTGTATCTCTTTTTTGTTCCTGGGAAAATATATCTTTTGAATTGCTTCCAACCTTGAGGGATCAATGCGAATTCCTTCTTTTGAAATAATATGACCAAGAAAATTCCCTTCATCCATGACAAAGAGACTTTTCATAGGATTCAGAGATATCTCGAACTTCCTACACCTCTGAAACACAATATTTAAATGGTGAATATGCTCATCATCGGAACCTAAAAACATTGTCAAATCATCTAAATATACAACCAGAAATACGTCCTTTTAATTGGCAAAAATGATGTCCATTGCATGCTAAAATGTGGCTCCAACATTTTTCAAACCAAATGGTATTTTAGCATACTGAAAATTTCCCCAAGGGGTGGTAGATGCAATCTTATCTCAGTTATCTTCATGCACTAGGATTTGATCATACCCAAAATATCCATCAAGTAGTGACATACACGATGCTCCAACCACTCTTTGGAGGATATCATCCATCTTTCACAATGGGTAGTTGTCCTTCAATGATACCTTATTGAGATTCTAGAAATCGATACACAATCTGACTTCCCCGATCTTCTTGCGTACAAGAATAAGATTCAAAATCCAATAAAAAAATCTATCTGGGACAATTATACAAGCTTTGTATAACCTGTTTACCTCTTTTTCAATGGAAGGCAACAACTTGGGATTGATTCTTCTCAGCTTCTATCTAAACAACTTCTGATTTGGCTTGATGGGAATAGTTTCCTGAATTATATCATTTTCATACCTTCAGGTCTGAATAATCCCAGGCAAACGTATCAGAAAGTTCAGATAACAATCTAACATATTTAGACTTTACCTGGGGCGACAATGTTTTTGACAATTTCACCAACTTGGGCTTATCTGTTGTTCCAAGATTAACATCCTCAAAAACTTTGTCTGTAGGCACCAAGCTTGGCTTTCTAGCTACATCATCTTGATCGAAAAGTTCTTCTAAAGGTATGAGACCTTTAGGAATAATGTTGTCTTTCAGCTGCAATATTTCCATTTGATTCACCTCAACTTCCAGTTCATCGGTATCATAGTCAACATATGTGGAAGCAACCTTGTAGTTTCCCTCATTCTGCAAAAAGGTATTGATCTCCTTATCGTCCCAAAACACCTTCCAATACCTTAAATTTTCTGGAATAGCAGGGTGGTGTTTGACATGGATCTCAAACTTGTTGCTGGAATTCATCTAAATCTTCAAATTACCTGCAGCAGTGGTGTGTGAATCTACAATGAAATTTTGAGCATGAGGTACTGTTGTCAAAGTATAATCTTGAAACATTGGTAAGATATCTAAAATTGCATTTCTGTAGGCTCTCATCCACGGGTGTTTAGCTTGATATTCTCCTCTGGCTTGCTTGATTATCAACTCCAAATCTCCATAGACTGATATCCTTTTTGCATTAAGCTTTTTCAGAATTTCCAAACCTGCAATGAACGCTTCATACTCGGCTTCATTGTTACAACAGTCAAAGGCCAATTTGTATGAATATATTGTAACATTACTAGAAACTTTATTTGTCTCGAAAGTAGGACTGCAAATGCAAATTCCTATGCCGACACCATCTTTACCCACGGCTCCATTAAAATCCATGCTCCAAAGACTTGCCTCTTCTTCTAAATGCTGAAATTTTGTTTCCTTGTCTTTCTTACATTGAATGATTTCTTCATTTCTCTGTTGTTCACTGTCTTTTTGTTGCTAGTATGTAGACTGCTCAGAAGTACTTGCATTTTTGTCTTTCTTGATTAAGGGATGCTCTAAAATTTTATGAAATCTCCGGAACATCTCCTACTTCAACTAACTGACTATCAACATCATTCAAACCACTATCTGAATATAATACAAATGAATCTAAATCTGTATGTACAACATTAATTGGATGATTAAGTGGTTTCTCTTTTCTTGTAATCATGTATTTCATTTTCTTCTCCCTATATAGTTTTCTCAACGTGCCAAACACAGGAATGGTAGCATAGCAGAAATCTAGTTGTAAAGTCCCTTTAAGCTTAGCACCCCATGATCTAAATAGAAGCATACCAAACTGTGGTGGAATGTCCGCAACAACCACATCGATCAAAACATTCTTGGCCAGGATTTGGCATAAAGATACCATGAGGTCTCTGATAAGACCAATACGATGGACCCTACCAGAATCAAAAGAGTACAGGTCATGATATTTTTGAGTAATGTCGAGGCCCAGTTTCTCCATAATGGCTTTTGGCATTAGATTATGGGAAGCTCCAAAGTCAAAGATGGTATTTGGAGGACATACACCTGTAGTCTAAGGCTTGTATAAAATGGAGGAACTTCACTATCCTCAGACTGACCGTCTAAGGCAGGGCCAAAAATGAGCTCAGGGTGATAATCTTCTACATTGACCATATCAGATAAAGGATCTATATGAAAAATTTTGGACACGTTGTGTTTATAGTTGTTGTTCTTAATCAATTCAGTCAAAGGAATTGAAACTTTTAATTTGGCAATATGATTTTCTAAACTAAAAGTTGAAACTTTATCTACCTCTTTGACTGGAAGGTTCTTCTTTTTGACTCTCTCTTTTGATGCACTTTGTTGATTCTTCCTCTCATTTGCAATGCTATTTATAGATGGTCCGTTGCTAGAAGTCGGATCAAAAGGATCTTTCCCTTTATTATGAATGTTTGAGGAGTGATTTTTGGGTTTCGCTTCCTTTCTCTTTTGAATTGCACAGACTAGTACATCCCTGCTTCTCAATGAATATTGCTTCTGCTATGCTATCAGTGCATTCATATATCCTCACTGATAATCATCTGACTCATCCTCCAAAACTACCTCATTTGCTAGTATGTAGTCTTCATCCCTTTCGGCATCTGGGACCTCTGAATATTCTTTATCTTCCGTGAGAAAGATGAGAAAACCATCAATAGTAAAGAAATGATTTGCCTCAACCAGAAAATCATCATCTTCGTCATCCTCTATTTCATGCACATAGTTTTGCTGCAAAGGAGTTCTGACCTGCTATTGTTGTGAAGATTGATTTTGTGCCTTTTTCTCCCTTTGTTTAATCCTGAATTGGGGCTATTGTTGTCCTCTGATGTTTGGATTTATGATTGTTGTTTCAGGGTTATCTACAACTGTCAACCAGTCAAACATCTTCTCAATTTTCCAGAGTAAATTATCTGCCTTAACATCTGAAGAAGATGCTTCTTCCTTTATAGTCACCTTCTTTTTAGTTTTCATCCTTGCTCTTTTGGCTAGAATCTTTGCTTCTACACTCACAATGTTCTTTTGCATATATTCAAGTGTGGTGGGATCTCTTTCTTGCAACTGATATGCCATAACAGCATCAAAACCGTCTAGAAATTTGATCAATGCTAACCCCATCAGTAGTTTAATGTCAGTCGAAATAGCGTTATAAACTCCATTGGACCTTACACAGTAATCTTGCACACTTCCACCCACATTCCTTTTAATATTTTCATACTCTGATAGAATTTGGACTGGTTTCTTCTTTACCTCCAATTAGTCTAAGAATTGTTTATGCAGAACTGGTAAAGTATTGATAGATGCCACTGGTAATGATCTGAACCACTTTCAAACCTCGCCTCCAAAAATTTGTACAAATAATCTCATGGACAGATTTTCGGCATCTACCTCATGAAGGTCAAAGAAGTCATTCATCTTGTCAACATGTTTCTGCATTGTAATACTTTGAGTGGAATCAAAAAGAGTTATCTTACTTTGGTAATCAGCGGGCATATCACCCATATTTTGAGGCAAAACGAGGGGTGCATATTGGGTAGCCATGACTCGAGGTGGATTTGAAACTTGTGTTGGGGTAACCAGGGGATTTGGAAAAACAAGGGGAGTTGATGTAATAGAGGTAATGGGTGTTTGAGGGGTAGTGATAGGCTGATGAGGGAGTGAAGGTATGAATGGAGATGAGGGTTGCGTTTCAAAAATATGGGGGAATGAAGGTGATTGATGTTGTTTCAGAGAGTTCATAGAGTCTATCAGTGGTGAGGGATGACTGAGGGGAATTCAGAAGGTTTAGGTTACTTAACAAGTTGGCACGTTGGATTTCAAGTTCTCTAGTGAATTCTAGATCTGGGACTATGTCCAGCAGTTCACTATCAGATGTGGTTGTAAATAGAGAGGGACCAAAATACTCATCAAAAGGGACATCTTCAAGGAACAACCACTCAACAGGACATGTATGAGATCTAAAAACAGGTCTAGGACTTAGTGAACTTTCTTGTTTGAGTATTCGCGGAATGAGATTAGGATTTTCAAATACAGGAGGAGGATCGGGATGGGCATTGGACCTCGTCTATCTTCTTGAAGCCAGTGTGTTCGGGTTTTCTTATTGCTTTACAACTTTCCAATTTTTAGCCTAAAGAATTCTAAACTTATCATCCCAAAGTTTAGAACTTCTTATTAATATTGGGGTATAATGCAATTTTCTTCCCCAGTATGGTCGCCACTATGTCAAGGCCAAGATT
The DNA here is from genome assembly GCA_000404065.3 of Pinus taeda. Classification (NCBI taxonomy): domain Eukaryota; kingdom Viridiplantae; phylum Streptophyta; class Pinopsida; order Pinales; family Pinaceae; genus Pinus; species Pinus taeda. Next base: position 13,123 of record APFE030244028.1, read on the forward strand.
GACCTAAGGGTGAAGGAAGGAAATCCTAGGATAAGTACAAACCAAGCTTGACCTGGTAGCTAGACCTACTAGGTCAGGAGAGCGCTCTCTCCTTATGGATCTCAGTCAAAATGACTGGATCAAATGGGATTTTAGGCTAGTTATAGTAGCTCAAGGGATTCTGACTGAATTTGCTAGTTTTTATGTATTATCAGATGGAGCTAGGCAATTTGGGTCTAGGAAATTATGACAGAATACAGGGTGTTCTATGGGGTAAGGTAGATATAGACTTTTACACTTGAAATTGAGTGAGGTGAGATTGTCTAATATTGGTGACGAGCTGAAAATGGCATATAAAGATCATGTATCCTTCTCAAACAGTAGAAAACATAGAATATTGAATGGTTTCACAAGGCAGATCACTGTAAACAATGAATTCTACCTATCTATCTTGATATCATTCAATTAGAAGCAGTGAAATAGATTGTGGCATACATAAAACATGAGAAAAAAAGATAACAAAGAAGAAACTATGAAAAAGCACCATAGCACAGGTATCCCATAAAAATAGCTGCAACTCCTATTAATTTCCTTGCCAAACTACTTACAATGATGTACAATATTGTTCAAAGCATCCAAGTAAATCCAACCCTTGCAAATGAGAATGAAAATACATAATATAGACAACAAAAAAACTAATCTTGACCATGAGGGGTTGAATCCATGAGAAGAGGGGTGGTTTCAGCCATTTCCAAATAAGAAGCAAGAATATATGTAGTCAAACAACTTGCCTCTATATGCATGGAATCTGATTCATTAGCCTCAAAACCATCTCTAACTAAGGAATCTACCCTCTAACACTATTTTACCATAATAATTACATATCATGTAATCAATTACATCATAAAAACAACCATGAGGAGAGATAAAGTGATTCCATAGTGAAAACAGGCGATATTTTGGATTTCTGGAATAATTGGTCAAAAGCACAGTGCCACTGGTGGGACCTTTTGTTATTCAGGCTTTACAAGGGAACAATACTTACTTTCTGAAGAATTTGGATGGTACAAATACAAAATAAGGACCAGTTAATAGTCGCATGCTAAAACATTACTTTGATCCAACATTTTAAGATATTCTTGCTTTAACATGTACATATTATATCCTTGGTAATGTCATAGTTTGGATTGGATGGTAACTTGTTGGAGTTGAAGTCCGAAGAGAAGGCCCTCAGCTTCACAAGTGTTACTGTCATACATACAATAAAGAAACTAGCAAAAGGAGATTTCAGAGCACAGTCATAATCATTTAGAAGGCCATCTAATTTGTTGTTCTTGACTTTTCACGAGGAATAGCCATCCCGAAGTGGAGCCAGTGTTATGCTCCTATACCAATAGGTGTCATATTTTATGATTGACTTGATGAGCTCTGTAATATGTTCATACTTTTTTTTGTTGCAAAGGTTTTCCATATTGTCAAAAAATGAAAAAATTTAAAAATATAAAGGGGGTATGCCCTAAAAGAAAAATCAAAGGGTAAAAAGAATAAAATGGTCAAAAAAGTGAAAGAAATGAACCCCAAACAAAAGTACACTAGGAAAGTGTGCAAGTCCAAATGCCACTACTATTTCATTTTCTGTAATAAGAAATTCTATGCAGCTTGTTAACTTATGCCACAATTGATGAAGAGTCAAACAACTTATACTTGTCTCATTCATATTTGAATTTCATGATATAGAATAGAGAATAAAATCTGACCAAATTGTTTAATCTTGGCAGATGAGTAGATAGGTAGAGTAAATAGAAAGGAACTCAACAGTTTAATCTAAGCCCTTAGATGTAATAAGTGTAGACTTAGGTAGGCTTGCATGTTAAAGAAAATGATGATTTGATAAGGGTTTTCCAGTCTAAGTGCACCCAGATAAAGAAGAAAAATGTCAGGTTAATGTAGGTAGGATAGGTAGATGGTGTTGCAAAATGATACTTGTGATGAAAAGTATTTCTAAATGTGTTAGCTTTTACTTTTATCACAAAGTGCAAGGTAGACATTTCACTTGATGTAGTTCAATCAAGGCAAGGTTAAATAAATAACTTCCATTCACATTTTTCCCTAAAGATTTCACTAATTCCCCCTAAAAGTATTAAGCTCTTTGAAAGTCAAAGGGGCTCAAAGCATTTCTCCGACTTTTGGAGGGCTTGCACCCTCGGCCCAGTGACCTAAAAGCCTAAGTGCTCATAAAGCATCCATCCACCATTCATTTCGTTTCATAAAGTTACCTAAGTGAAGAAACCCATTTTACTTAGGAAATGTATAATGTCACTTGAAAAACCCCTTTTCCCACTTTAGCCTAAGTTTTAATGTAAATTATTAACATTTAAATTTATAACTCATCATTTTATTTCATATTAACCTTAACTTATAATATATAACTCCAGATAAAAGTTCACCTATTCCCGTACTATGTAAATATCTTAAAAACCGCGATATTTTATGTATTCCTACCCCAGTTGAAATACGACCATAGTCATTGTTTAGAAAACAAGGATTAATAAACTTATCTGAAGTTTGTTAATAACTTTCCCCTGCCACACCAAAGGGATTAATTAACCATCCGGGTTAATTAATAACCAATTCCCGACCAATAGAAATGACCCCGATACAATTAAAACGTTGATAAATATATCGGTCCCACCGCAAATTAACACCTCGCCATCTCGAGAGCCTGTCAGTCATCCGATCTCCGCCCTTTCATCTGACGGTTGATGATCATGTCATGACCCCCTAGTGATCGTGCTTTAAATCGTAATCACCAGGAAGTTTTCCACCGTACCCTCGCGACACGTCGTCTGTTCCACATGCTCACTAGCCCTCAGCCCAAATCTGCCTAGCCCCAAAAGCGATGTGGAGTTAACCGCTTAACACCCTCTGCGTAACGACAAAAATTCCAATCACGCTGATGTCGTCTGTCCAATAAATGTTAAAAAATACCCACCAAACCAAATTTCATGAAAAAAATGATAAAATGTCATTTCCACTGTAATGAATTGCATCCAGTTCCCATGCAAATTAATGACTGAATCCACTGTTCCAGCTTTTAAACCGCCACCTGACCAAGAAGACTATAGCACGAGCTTCGCAGCCTATCAACCAACCCGCCATTGTATGGTTTTTCTCCTTAATCCAGGTATTTATCCATTTTTTCCCTACAACCCTACACTTTAATTTTTCCACTGAAAATTCTACCTGAGAAAGCCAAAATTCAAGTTAGAAACAGTCTATAATTACCACAAAAGTCCCCAAAACTGTTGTTTGGTCCATTTTTTCCACAAGAATCTCGAATTCTAGTTTGAATACACAAGAACCAAATATGGAAAGTCCCATAGCCCTGAATATTGTGCCCATGAATGCGCCTCATAAAGACTTAGATTATCTACCCCTCACTGACAGAGATTTTCAAATAAAGGATTTATCTGGTGATAGGAACCATCTTCAGGCCTTCTACCAAGTCAGTCATAGTTATCTAAACAATTCTGACATATTTGGACCGTGGGAATCCAATCTTCCCATGTATTTCCTCCCCTCATTCCATGTTTTCCGAGATATCCTTCATCAATGTTGTGCCAACTATGACCCTATCCATAGAGAAGTTATGTCCCCATCCTAAACTGTTCTTTTTCCCATAACTATTAAGTCCATTAATGAAATGATAGAGTTCCATCCCACTCAACGCCTTGCTCCTCTTTCCCTGGGATATCTACCTAAAAAATCTCTCGAGTTGCCCAAATCAGAGATAACTCGTATTGCTCAGATGTTTATGTTACTAGACCACAAATCTCAAGGCCCACCTCCCTATCTGTAGGCTTGTTTCACTGAAACTGGAAAACTTATTGTTGACATTATATCCCTAATCATGGGATTTAATTATAGTGAATTTGTTGATGATATCACCCTAGTTCTATTGTCAATGTTTACCCCAGGACAACCCCCTACTGTCAGATATGACTATGCCACTTCCATTGCCAATAAAATCCATGATCAGTTCATGAATTTGGAAATAGAAGGAGTCCTCAAATATACATCTTTTTTATACAACCTCTTGTTATATCATCATCCAGACAACTTTCCTTTCCCCATCAGGAAATTGGAATCAAAGGGAAATCGGGGGTCTATGATATTTTGGACCTCAGTCTTCCATAATACATATGAGCCCCCTTATACTTATAATGAATTCATTGACTGGTTTGTACATCCAGCAACCACTCTGTTGATATGAGTTCCCCCTCCTACAATCGCTGGTGACATGAAGAAGATTCTTCAACTCTCCAAACAATACATGATAGGTGACTGGTACCTACACCAAAATAACACTGAAATCAAAATGTATGGGTGTGAACTTTACCCTTTCAAGTTGCCTAATATGTACCCATGAGATTGTTTGCACTAGAGTATTTTAGACAGATCATAAATGCGGACTTGGTCGATTTTTGTGTTGCCAAGAAGAAGGCTCAGTTAAGAATAAAAAAACTAGCTAGGCCCTTTTGTCATCAATTCTAGGGATGCATGGCAAAAAGCTGAAAAGATCTTAGAAGAACACCTTAGATTGAATAAAAGCTTTTGGTGGGTGCTGTATTACCCAAATAGTTTCATATGTGACAGAAGGAAAAGAAACAGGTTGTCAGTTTATATATATCATAGGATCTTAGAAATCTAACAGTTTGAAAATCAAGATGAATTAGTAGAAGGGACCCTAATAAACGAAATTAGTGAGCAAGAAAAGATGGAAATTCCTATGAAATATCTTGGAAAAACCCTTGACCTATACTCTTTTGGAAAAATATCATTCAAGGTGCCTCAACAATCATAAATTGGTACATCTTCTGCAGAACTTCTCAACAGCCTCCATAGAAAGCCAACATACCAGCAACATCCAAAGGCAAAGAAATAGAGACCACAGAGTAGTGTACAATGACAAATCAGCCTGCAAAGTCTAGAGAACAAAGTCAAGTGCAAATTCCTCCAGCCCAAACTAAAGCCGCAGAAATCCTAACATTGAAAACTCTTCTAAATGAGGAAAGACATAAGAAGAGGGACAGAGAAACCACCACACCTATCAGTGGACTTGTAGAAAAGCCTGGAGCAAAGAGGCAAAGGTTGAACCCTCTTTCAGAAGAGGAAATAATTGAAGAAACTGTAGACAGCCAGAGAGAAGAAAGAGCCAGCCAACAAACGTTTACAGTAGGAGGAACATCTGCTAGTTCACAGATGCAAAAACTACAAAGACAACAGAGTACAGAAGTGTCATCCCTCGGACCACAAAACAAGAAGGTCTCAAACATCAAGAAGACTTTCATAGAGATAAAAGCCAGAAATGATCCTGTATGGATTCAAATTTACAATCAGTATTTGAAAATGGCCCCCACAAACCAGCAGAGATTAATGTCAGCCTATGACATTAGAGAAGGCAAAATGTTGATGAGTTACTTTAAGTCAAAGGTACAGCAACCCCAGTCAACAGCAGATTACATTAGAACCAACTTGGAGGTCCTAGCTAAAGATATTTATCATATGGACCAAATTGAGCTCCACAAACAAACTGGGGAAATGGTTTATTCCACACTGACTGACAAAGCAATGCTGGCGTACAAGTTGCAAAATTCCTTGTATAATACAACTGCTCAATTAAATTTGGAGAAAGGCTCTTCTCTGGCCAAGGATAGTATGATCAAATCACTAGAAGAGATCATCATTGGATTGGGACATGATCCCAAAGATGTTAAAGGCATAAAGGCACTAATCAAGAAAAAGGAAAATGACATTGCTACCTTAAGGAAACAGCTCAAATTGCCTGCTTCAAGATATCCACAAACTACAGAAGTAATAAAACAGAAATCTGAAGAAGACATGATGGACTTGCTCCTGAAACTTAACGAAAAATTAAATGATATAGAGCAGGCATTGGAAAAAGCACTAAGGAAAAGCATGGAGAGTCAACCTCTCAGCCTCCTGAGGTAATCCCCATAGTCTCAACTACAGTAGCTACAAATGTCCCAGCAGTCACAACAGAGGTAATCATAGGTACATCAACAACAGGTACAAGACCAGGTAGCAGTATTAATATGAGCACAGAAGAATTAATAAAGGCATGGAAGAATTAATATTACAAGTCACAGAGCTTAAACAAGTGAAAGAGCAACTAGCTAAAGTAGAAAAGAATTATGATATCTCCAAAATAAGTATTGTGGAAAAAAATAGGGAGATTAAAGCCTTAGAAGGTAAAGTGAAAACCTTAGAACAAGAACTCACTTTTGATTAGCCCTTCATAGAAATCAAGAAAATCCTTTGGGCTAATATCATTCAGTCTATAAATGAAATATGGCTGTCAATCCAAGTGATCTATGAGCAGCTAGACCTAGTGAAAATAGCCCATTGAGAAATTCAGCAAACCGGAGCACAGTTGGGTAAAATGTCAGAGGAAGCCAATCAACTTATGATTTTTTTGAATACCAAAAATAGAGAACAGTTAGAAGTACTTGGCATCTCAGACAGGATAAACACCATTTTAGAAATCAAAAGAGTTTTGACCAAGAGAACTTTAATGCAGAACTTAGAGAGAAGGTGCAAAAACCTGCAAGTAGAAATCAATTATTTTATGGAGAAATTCATAGTTTTGCAAAGTAAAGGGCTACCAAGACCTTTGGTCATTAATGATAAGTTAATGAAACACATTGATTATGTAGATAAATTGAATAGGTATGTTGGCAATCAAGTTAACTCATCATCAAGTGCAACAAGAGTGAAAGCACTTCCCAGAGGCCAAGTTCTCTATGATAGTTTGGAGAACTTATTTTACATTGAGCATGAGGTAAAGCACCTATTCACCATCTAGCCTAACTTTTTTAGATATACAAAGACTGATGAAACAATTAGGAAACTTCAGAGGCAAAATTGCCAGAGCAGAAATGGTGGAAAGATATGTTAGAAAATTTGTAAAGTTACCTTTGGTAAAACATAAAATTTGGACTATTTACCTTGTCGAGATAAACATAGATGAATAAAGGTGACGTGGCAATCGATATTATTCTACGTCGAATCTCACTAACACGTCCTAAATTCTCCATCAATTCGAGGAGCTCTTACTATATGCGTATCGTAACATAAGTTTCAATAGCAAGTAACGTACTATTTATTGATCTTCTCTGAGATCTAATGGAATAAATACACTTTGATAATGTACAAAACAAAAAAATAGAGGAGAACCAAAGATGAGACAATCAATTGGCCGAGAGAAAATTCAGAAAGACATAATATCACAATTACACGCTTTTTTAATAGGAGATGAAGCTCCCTTTATGCAAATATAATAGGTCTTCGCCATATCTAACTTAGTGAATTTTGATCTTCAACGACCAGTACTTTTTCAGTGAATTTCGACGATCAAAACAAGTCAAAGAGTATCAGAACAAGTAAAGGGAATCATTCAAACAAAGCAGGTAGCATGAAGTTACTAAACAAGACAGCAACATGCCAAATAAAAAGATCGACCTCCAGCACACCCAACACAAATAGGAACAACACAACATCAACTTTTTTTCCTCCTATTTTCGAGACTAGATGTCTCTATTTTCTTGTAAAAATAGTTTTGTCATCAGCAGAATATATCTCACTCTGATATGAGATATTTTGTGTAAAATATTTTGTATAAATACTCCCTCAATTGGAGTATTGAGGGTGGATTCATATACATTGCTGTAATACTAGTTTTTTCGAATAAAGTACTGATTGGATCAAATTTTCGAATGGCTTGCTGGAGAGAGAATTAATGCAAGGGACTTTTCACACATTTCTTGAAGAAAATACTCGATCAATAAGCCCTCTATACCTTATGTTTAAAGTTTTCCTTTTTTATTATATCATCTCTATTTCACATCTGAATGATAAACAAAAAGAGTAATTCAAAATATGCTTCAGTGCACTCTGTCTTCAAAAGTTATCATTTTCTATGTTTTCTACTGAATTAGGATAAACAATGAGATTTTAATTTCTCATGTTTTTTAGTTCTTTCATTTTTATTATTTGTTAAAGAATACTTAACTTGTCTTTATTAGTAATCGTCCAAGTTCCCTCTTGAAATAGGTTGAAGGATTCTTAATTGCTCTTCACCCATTTTTGAAATCCATTCCATCTATTCCAGTCTTTATTTGTTCATTGTTTCACCATATTTCCCTGTGAAACCATCATTTGTTAAGAAACCAAGTCCAATTAAGCCATCTTACTTGACTCCATTAGCCCAATGGCCTAGACTACTAAGTATTATCCCTTTGCTATTGAATCTCACCACCCAATATCAAACAAACTCCCAATCTTCACAACTAGCCTAATATCTTTAAAAAACAAGCTAAATCATAAAGAGAGAGCCCTGTCTGGATGCAGATTAGATAGAATCTATATCTAAAATATTAGTTTGTGGTTACCTCAACCTCCTTTCCCTTTCTTACAACTTTTGGGAAAACTTGAGTGATAACAGGAACAAGGTTGGCAAGGAACTTATGGGAGCCATCCACAATGTCCTTAGTATTTTCCTCAATATCCTCCATACCAAGCTCCATGTTATCCTTACCATTCACCTCCACCATAACCAAAACCCCGTCCACATCCATCTCAAATATACACTCCCACTCAACTTCTTATACCACCATTTCCAAAACAACACATTGAAGTAGCTCAGCCCAATTACAATGCTGAGGTACAACACTTCCAAACAACTCCTCTTGAGCTCAATGGTATTCACCATAGCTCAAGAAGAGTATTGAAAAAAGAAGATTATCTTGATATCATTGAAGGACCATATCTAGAATAAGAAGATTCAAATAAGAAGAGCACATAACCATGGGCTACGATTGATGAAGAGCACATATCAAAATCAGGGATTGAGAGAACTCCCTCATGGTGACCATCAAATCCTCCATGTAGTCAAGAGAACAATCAACAAAAATAGTAAGATTTGAAGTTCATGGTACAACAAGACATGAAGAATGATCCAAATCAGTAAAAGGACCAAGGACATCACAACTATATTGAAATATGGTTCGAGACAGTCACTAAGTTGTAGCATCACTCTCTCCCTCAATTATGCTTGATCCTTGCAAGGTAAATTCATTTGGTCTCTCAAATATAGGTACATGTCAAAGCATACATTTCAAGCCTCTACATCATTTTGTCTGTCATCTTGATGTACACATGGCTCCATTGGAAGTGTTATTATGCTTGAAAGTGATTTTGTTATCAAGTAGGGTAGGGTAGAAAAATAAGAGAAAAAGTAAAATAGAAATCTCAAGTGAAAGCCTCCTTTGAGGCACCTCATATTGGCTCATTGATTGAAAACCTCCATGAGGCCATCAATGGGTTGGGAAAAAAAAAGAAAAAGGAGAAAAAAATAAAAGATCGTAGGTGGAAACCTCCTTTGAGGCGCTCAGGCAGACATACTAGTTGAAAACCTCATTGAGGCTGCTAGGAGGCCTAGAACAAAAAAGAGAAAAAAAATAAAAGAAATCCTTGCTCCATGCATCTCTTTGATGAATGCATGTACTATCCAACATCTACAAGCAACAAGAACAAGTTGGTACCAAAAGGAAAATTGGTCGAGCCTAGTCAAAAGAATTCAAATTTTCACTTTCTCCTACTTCACTCAAATGATCTAACAAGGCCAACACCATGTCAATTCATCACCCTCATCTATTTTACCATCCACCCATCATTGTCAACATTCTTCCACTCATTTTCCTTGTTGTCCTAAAAAAATACAAGATGCTCTGTTTTACTATAGGATATAAAAATACATAGAGCATAAATTTGTTTTTTCCATAACTTGAGGACCATGCATCCATTTGACAAGTTGTTTAAGGGGGATATGTATATGGATGATGATAACACACTTAAGTAGTTTCAGTAAATTCCAGTGCATGGTTTATAATAAATTGTGCTCCATCACCTTCAACCATTTTTGCAATTTCTCAATATCCATTCATCCATTTAAAAAGTTTTTCTATGGGGAGATGCATATGGGTGATGGTAACATGTGCAAGAAACCTCAGCAAATTCTAGTGCATGGTTTCCAGAAATCGACCTCCATCACTTTCAGCCATTTTTAGTTTTTCTCGAGATCCATGCTTGCATCGACCAAATTTTTTCTGTAGGGAGGTGCATAATGATGATGGAAACATGCTCAAAAAGTTTTAGTTCAATCTAGTCTAATATTTGGGAGATATGGACAAAACAAGTCGTTGTCTTTTAAATGTACAAGATGTAGAACAACACCTACAGATTGGCAATGAGCATTTTATAAAGAGATACAGAGGTTAGGGAATCTCCTATAAATCTTAGCAACAACATTAGGATCATCAACATCACCAATCAACACCTGCACATCAACATCAACTCAACAACATCATGCATGTCTCTCCAACAACCATAGCTAGGTACACTTATGCAATATTCTTAACCTCTTCTCTTGAGCATATTATAGTTAGAAAATTTTTGTGAATGCATAAGAGATGAGGTTTTATAAGCTAAGGATTGGTTAGCGGTCTCAGCTATCTTTAGCTAGTTAATTGCAACTAACTCCTTCAATCATGCAAAGTTCAAAAGTCAAATTATGAAGGGTGGTGATTTCAAGGAATGTGGATAGCAATTAAAAGAAGAAATTTTTACAAAGGCCAAGGTCAGCATAGGAATCCGAGCCCTTCATCCGCTTCATATTCACTATTTATTCATCATTCATCCATCCCATTTCATTCTTGAAGAAAAAAAAGAGAGCATCCTCTCCATTTTCATGAAATTTCCTTTTGCAGGTTAGCAAGAAGGACAGTCAAAGAGCAAAGGAGGATTATAGAGAGACACCTGTCAGTTACATTTTTAATTTACCACTCTTTACCATTCATTTCTCCACCATTTATGTCATTGTTTCCATTCCTTTACTTCAATTTACAAATGGACTGTGTTTTCTACAGGATGATCCTGTAGGAATTACAGTGACCCGAAATTCTACAAGAGGTGTCCAAATGGCAGAACAAGGTAGCAGAAGGTTGATAAGGGTATGGAAGACCTTGCCAAATTAGAAAATATTCAAGAACCACCTTGAATGAAGGGAAATAAGGTAAGAAAATGGTCTCAAGAAACAATGATTTTTCTTTGAATAAATATGTTTTTGAGGTTCCCTTGCAGAGCTTATAGCCCAGATTCTCATTGCACAAGAGAGAGACCACCATGGCCATGGATGAGGCATAATGAGGTCACTAAGTTGCTCAGAGGATGAACAACACTTTAAATAGGGGGTGTTAGCCTCCTGCTCATAGCAGGTATTCACCTTTCGTGATCGACATATTCACAGGCCAAATATGTCATGCTTTGCTTGTAGCAATGTTCCATATTTTCTACTGAGGCAAAGAGGGCACAAAATCCTCAGGCACAAAATTCATTGCATGTATTCTCGAGGGCCATGGACTAGACACTATTAAACATTTCTCAAGCATGGCTAACACTACTGTTGACTGATCTCATTGGCCTTAGTAAGGCTGCATCCACAAAAAAATATGAATGCTAAAAGGCAAGTTGCTTCAAATGAAAACTTTGAATATCCTGGACTCAGTGACAATGAACAGAAATTAGTCAATTCTCCATGGATTTTACAAAAGTCTCAGACTGCTCATGTGCTTACCAAAGGAAAATCTCTGACCAGAATTCAAGTTAAACAGGCACAATGAAAATAATGCGTTGTTGAAAGATTCAGGATCTGGACATAAAAATGTCATGCAAGAGAAGTTCCCAGTCATGAATGTGGAAATGGAGAACAATAGTCAGTGCGTTTGGAAAATAAAAACTCCTGAATATGCTCAGGTAAGTGTTACAAAGGTGTCGTCAGCAAGCTTGAGTCAGAGAGAAGAGGAGTCATCTTCTCTAGTACTACGGACTAGTAAAAATATGGCGCATGCATATAATGATAAATCTGTTTCTTCTATGGAGAAAGCTTAGATGATTTACATGGGTAGTGGAACAAGTGCATTTATGGCCTCTAAAGTTCAAGAACCAGAGGATATTCAAGGCTACAATTTGGTGGTCCTACTTTTGTTTCCCCCAGGACAACTTATGTAGATACTGTGTTATACAAAAAAGACATTATTGAGCCAAGTAAAGCTAACTGTGCAAACAGAAAAGCATT
>APFE030244038.1:0-12629 GCA_000404065.3 Pinus taeda
ATATTAAGAAAAGTTTAAATGGTGTTTTATATCACTATTTTTACTGTTTTTAATTTTTTGAGATTTATATAATTAATAATTTTATGATTTTAATTTTTTTTTCTTAATTTTGAAGAAGTCAAAGTGTTTAAAGGTTTTACTTTTTTCATTAAAATTTAGTGAGATCATTATGTTTTAGTAATTTTTGTTAGTACTTAAAACACATTTTTAATTTCATAAATTAATGGGAAGTTTTGAAAAACTCGCTAGCCACTTCATTTTAGAGATTCAACAACTCAAATATTTCGTTCCAATATTTTTAGATTGTATTATTTGGGGTAAAATTTATCCAAAAATATGTTTACCAAACAAGGAAAGTCTAAACATTTTAAACTACATTATTAATCTTTTTAATTGTTATCTAACTATTATAAGTTTTGGAGTTTTAGATCAATTTTATAGTAATGAATTTACTAGAAACAAGTAATACAACCTAATCCAATGTGTACTCCACATTACAATGATCAAATTATATCATTTAAGAACATTTTCAAAACAAAAACTAAAAAGAAAATTTCCCTTGTCATTAATGTGACCTCATTTCTATTGAGTGTGGTATACACCACTAATGAACTTTATATTTATAAAATGTATTTATTACTAACAAAGGTAGGTTATAAATATGCTCATCACAATTCATGCTAGATTTGGGAGTACTTGGCCCATATAGAGTCATTGAACTTCTAGAGTTTAATGTCGATTTTTTAGTTTCACACAAAAGTCTAACATTTAAAGATTGCTTGGGATATAATAAAGCAAGCAATTAAACTCCCTTCCTTTTCCCCTTCCCTTTCCTTTCCATGATTATATATTTTTCATTTCCATCATTCATTGCAAGAATCTTAACAGAATTTACTATTTACAAAAGATCAAATTTCAAATCACTAACTCATCTGAGGATTTATTTTCATAAGAAGTATGACACTTAAGGTAGTAAGAAGTATGGCCTTGATCTTATCTATCTAAGGTATGCTATAGTTCCTTGCTGGCATATTAGCTAGTCCAATCATAAGATCCATGTGATTATTTGTATGATCGTCTTGCATTGCAGTGAAGCAACAACCAAAATTTTAGACTGAGTTTTCTTCCAATGGATAATGTTGAATTGAAATATTTTATTTAAGGGAGGAGAAGCTATGTAATTAGTAGAGGATAATAGGGATCATTAATGAGGAAAGTTAGAGAATACCTTTTCAAACTTAATAGGATTCATGTGAAAGCCTGAAGGTAGATTTTGAACACCATGTAGCAGTGTGGTGATTAATTTGTCAATCAATTCATCATCATCATCAACATACAATGTAGAAAAAAGGTTCACATATGTAGCTTTTTCATTTGTGACAATCTTCACCCCTTCTTTTGGCTCAAAAACTAGAATATGCACTTTATCAACCACACGTGCCAATCTGCTTGAATTTGGATTTGAAATCCAATCGGGAATGCGAATGGCATAAGTATTAGATTTTAAAATGGAGGTTGTAAGAATCAGGGACATATGACTGGGATCATGAGAAGAAAGGTGGAGGGGCTTTGGGAAATGCTTCAGAGAAGATCTCATTTGTGACAATCGTCACCCCAACTTTTGGCTCAAATACTGGAATATGCATGATTAAGGTCATAGTTATTACTACCTTAAGTGTCATACTTCTTATGAGCACTATGCATGAGATAATAAAACCAATATAACCACCATTTTCTACACAAATTGGCAAAACTCTTCATAGACTAAAGCTGCACAATTACATGGGATATTGCTTACAACTATATTTAGTGACCTTTTAAATTCATATGGGAAATCCCTTTTCAACAATAATGTGAATGAACATTAATAGCATAACATATGAACAAGATTGATAATTTTGCGTTATGTAAATTATTTTACAACAAATATCATTTTTTTTTTAAATTTATTCTTGTTTTTTAATTTACTAAGAAAGTATCATAGTTGAATAAAAATCAATTTACTAAAAGTCTTAAAAACTATTAAAATTGTTATACAATAATAATTAAACCATTAATCTCAAAAACTCAGTTAGAATGCACATATTGTGTTTATGGATTCTAGAATGAAAAGTGTAAAAAAGTCATATAAATGAGTTTTATTAAATAGTCTCATAATCATTTCGTTGAAAAAAATAAAAATAAATAAACATGAGAGTATGAAAAAAAAAACATTGTTAGTAGTGTAATCTACTCTACAGTAAAGCGACTCTATGGTACTATAGGCCTTGATTTCATCGAGTATTAAGTCATGAATCTTTGGGGTTAAATTCTCCATTTGGAAATCATTCACCTGATTTCCTCATTCCTTAAATCTGTGTCTCCTTGCAAGTAGTTTTCCCCGCTGCTTTCTCCATTTTCATCATTTGAGTGTTATGTTTTATCAATTAGCTAACTATTTGATGAAGGGAGTGGGAGGCAGATCTAGTGGTCTATTAGTTTGCAAATGGGAAAGAGGTTGATATCACCTCTCGAGCTCCCAAAATATGCAGCGATCTAGGTCGTCAAATCCAACAAGACGAATTAGTGACAAAGTATACACCTACATCATAATGGATTTTTATGTCACGATTCTTCTCCAATTTATGCCTTATGGTCTTTCCTTTGCAACATCTACTACAATTTCTAGTAGTTATAAACCATTAATCATATATCACATGTTTAAAAAAAGTTATCTATTCTTTTAATTTATACTCCTAAAACTTTCAACTTTTAATATTGCTCAACCTGTAACACTTATTTAAAAAAACAATAAATTTGAAACCACAAATTCCATTTTATTTTATTTATTTTCCAAAAAATACCAAAAACGGTTTGCCGTCACCGTCGTTCTTGTCACCAAGAATTCCAATTTCAACTATGAAATGAAATGCAAAGTAAAAGAGCAAATTATTCGACGAAGGGCAATCCAGATTCAACTAACTTAGTGACTACACTAACGACACGTTACCAATATGATTTCTAGGTGGAAAAGGCCACAAGTGGAGGAAGCAGTGAGGAAAATTGTTTGCATGGAGACGCAGATTTAAGCAATGACGAAATCGGGTGAATGATTTCCAAATGGAGAATTCAACCCCAAAGACTCATGACTCAATACTCAATGAAATCAAGGCCTATAGTACCATAGAGTCGCCTACACTGCTGGCAGTGTTTTTTATTTTCATCCTCTCATATTTTTATTTTTTTCAATGAAAGGATTATGAGACTATTTAATAAAACTTGTTTATATGAATTTTTTTATGCTTTTAATTAAGTAGAGCATGCTTTTGGAGATTTAAACCCATCACAGTCATAAACACAATATGTGCTTCTACCTTTTCAGCTCACTTCTTCTTCTACTTTGATTAACTTTTTCTTTCTTGTATTTTGATTAACTTTTGGTATTTTGATTATTATTAATCCCCTTTACATTCTCTTCAATTGTTAGGATAAAGATGATTAATGTCCACCATGAATGTGTGTGTTAATTATGGTAATTATGGTGTTTCCATACCTATCTCTACGTTATCAGATTAATTTTGTCTCTTAAATTTTACAGTATATTATAGGTTAGCTACAAATAGCATGAAAAGTTATTGTGCCCTATGTTGTTTAGGGTTGGTGGTGAATGTATTAAATATTCATTGAAGGTATTTCCTTTTTCAAGTGCAAAGGGATTTTCGTATGGGAAAATAGGTGGAAAATAGGATGGCCCTTCCTTCCTTGAATTCTTCAAGTAGTGTATGGAAAACTTTTTTTTAGAAAATGTTAGATCTCTTCCATGTTTGGTCTCATGAGAAACATGGATGATGGAAACCATCTTCTTGAGGCTGGTTTGGAAGGTTTTTATGGGGAATACAAAAGAGAGATCAATCCTGGATTCTTTATGGGAACAAATTTCACCACCAATAACCAAATCAGAGGACTTTATTTTGCAACAACTCATTCCTATCTTGTCATATGGTAAGTCTCTATCTTTTCCTCCCATGTTTATATCGTATAGTTGTGATTAAAAGCTTGAGATTGATAGGTTATTACAAAGTGAGATCTATTCTCTAGACTTCTATCTATATTCGAGATGTTGGGTTTTAACAAAAATTGATTGAGTCAAAACAGCTGTTGCATTCATTTATGTAATCTTATAGGCATGCAGTGCATTATTATAGTAACAAGTGTTCATTGCTTGGTCATAATGTTTGAGTTTGCACTAATATATTGAATTGTGATTTGAACTTTTAAAGGCTTGCTGGGGTAGAAGAGGGGACCTAGCTTTCATTTTTTGCAGAGTTGGATAAAGAGCCACCTTGAAGATGGAAGTAGGATATTGAAAAAACCAGTTTTGTTTGCAGAGTTTGGGAAATCTTACAAAGACTTATGATTTCACACGAGTGAGAGAGACAATTTACTTGATGTGGTTTATAAACATGTATGTGCATCTCCTAAATGGGGAGGAGTAGGTGGAGGGGTCATGTTTTGGCAGATGATGGTAGAAGGAATGAGTTCATATGGAGATGGGTATGAGATTGTTTTGTTTGAGAATCCATCCACAACAGCGCTCGTTTCTGGTCAGTTTCATAAGTTGGTAATTTATTTACCAAGATGTATGAGTATAAGAATAGGAGGTAGGTTCATGCACATCACCCATGAAATCTATCAGAGGTTGATATTGATGGCAAGATTGTATAAATATTTCTTTGAATGGCATTATGTTTACTAATTTTTATATTCAGTGATTTTCTATATGTCACAATTTTTTTAGAATTTATGCTTTACGACGTTTCCTTTGCAACATTTGGTGCAAATGCTAGTTGTAATTATATGGAGTATAAATGACATTTCGACGCATCGATAACTAAATAAATATGAGTGTTCTGATAAACTGACCTTGGCTTCGCCAAATTGTTTGTTAGGATTTTTGAAAAATTGTTACAAATTGAAAAGGCAGCGAGTTCCCCACATTTCTCGCTTAGAGGACACTGGGGCCAGAAGGCATGCACTCGGCGAAACTCACTCTCGCTCTCTCGATTGAACGAGACGCAAAATGGAGGCTACATTTTTGGGTGGAAATTTTGGTAAAGATTTTGATAAAATTTTGCAAAAAGGTTGGGAAATTTTGATAAAATTTTGTAAAACCTTTGGGAAATCTGGATTTTAGTTATCAAACTTCAGTGTTTTGGGTGTATTTATGGATTTTTGAGTTTGTGACAGTGTTGGAATGGATTTCTAAATTTATTTATGGATTTTTGAGTTTTTGATGGTGTTAAAATGCATTTCTACCCTCAAAAAAACATTCAAAAAAACATTCAAACACTCTTTAGTTAAAAAATAAATAAATAGATAGAGAAAAAGAGAAACTAGATTCCACTGAAAATGACTAAAATGCATAAAATTTTAGGAAAAAAAAAATACTAGATTCCAGTGAAAATAGACTAAAATGCAAAATTGTTGTCAGTGTCTCGGTCCCGTCTGTAACGTTCAAATTTTCATCCAGTGACTGAACGCCCAAATTCCTCTCTTTACTCGAACGTTTGATTTTTGGTTTTGATGCAAACACACTGTGTGCCTAAATTAAGTCCCAAAAGTTCCTATCTATCTTCACGAAAGTGCTATTGAAGAAGTAATACGGCAGTGACGTAGTTGAGCATTTTGTCTGAATGGTTAATCTCAATATACATTTTGTGGCAAGTTCAAAACTTTGAAATTTAAACTTTGCAAAATTGAACTATATCATGGATTATAAATGCAAGATGGGTTCATTGCTAAAATTAATTTTTCTAGAATTAAAAGAGTACTTTATTGAATGTTTCATCATTTGAATATACATTATATATTTTGAATATGAATTGTTAATCTCAATAAACATTTTGTGGCAAGTTCAAAACTTTGAAATTTAAACTTTGCAAAATTGAACTATATCATGGATTATAAATGCAAGATGGGTTCATTGCTAAAATTAATTTTTCTAGAATTAAAAGAGTACTTTATTGAATGTTTCATCATTTGAATATACATTATATATTTTGAATATGAATTGTTAATCTCAATAAACATTTTGTGGCAATTTTTTTTTAGTTCCTTATATGATTGAATAATGAAATTGTTATTGAGTTTAAAAGACTTCTCATCTTAAGACTATATATCACCATATATACACTAATGGGCATTCTAATCCAAGAATCTTAGATTAATAAAAAATAATTCAAAGAATGGAATGAAATTATAGTAAAAGCTAACATGTTCAAATCATATATGTAACAAGATTAGCATAAGCCAACCAAAATCAAAGTTGGGCATTCTATATCTCAATAAATTACCACACCCAAAAACCTACCAAGCTCAAATGCCTGAGCATTTTAGCACCAATTGCTATAATAGCCAAACATAAATTATCTACTATTGTAAAATTGAGATCCAAAATTTGCTTACTAGTACATAGACTGATTGCAAAGAAGGAATGTATAGTGAAGGCAATAGGAATGGGAGGAGTAGGAAAGATTGACGATATGAAGAAGAAACCACCTTGTCCTATGCTCCCACTCCTATAGACTTTAATCCACATAATATGTGTCTTGCCTTCTCACAACCAACTAGGAAAAGAGGTCTTCTCCAATGGAACGTGATAAGATGGTAGCATATGGAAGAAGAACATAGATGAAGAGAAATGTGATATGTTATGTGATGTAGATGTTGTCTAGTTTGGAATTGTTCCTTTGCAACATAAATTATTGCTTATAACAATAGCTAATAAATTAATTTAAATTTACAACTGGTTTACATGGGCCTACGTGAATGGGGACCCCCAATAGAGCGGCCTTACAACACCTCCTCTGCTCGCGAAAGAGTGAAAGAATTTTGACTAGTGAGCTCAGAAACTGCTACTTCGAGAATATATTCCTCAATTAGACTGACTGCTATGACCTATCGAGGAAAAGAAGAAGCGTGCTCACAGTTGCTGCCTTAAGGATCAGACAAGCCTTCCCTCCTTCAGTCGAACTACTCTGACTTCATGAGAGTCGAGGTAATGAAATTTCTCTCGATGGCTACTTCTAGATTAGGTGAGCTACCCTTCATTCAGTCAATTATGGGTTTCGCAAGTCTTCCTGCTTATGGCTAACCTATGCCTTCCATACAAGAGTTTAAGCACACTCTATGGTCTGGCTTTCATTCAAGCTTGAGACAACCACTCCTCTTTCCTTCGATCCTCTTCTTCTGGGTTGGAAGTTCGTACTCGTGACTGATAGCTAAAACGAGTCATACTTCTGGAAATGCTCAGATGAGGAGTTTACTACATGAGGTATGTGCCCTATGAACATATTATATGATAGGGCTAGTTGTAGTAAACATTTCCCAAGAGTTGCATGTATACTACTTGATAATTGGTTCATAGCAAGATTTATTTTTTCTAGTTGTTGGAGGTGGCCAATGGATTTTGAGATTATTCCACAAAGATTATAATTATTATGTTTAAATATTTATTATTTTTATGATGAAATTGAGATTGAGATGTTTAATTTGGAAGGGATCGTATAAGTGGGCATTTATGATATGGAGAAATCTATACTATGAGTTGTGCTCAGTGGTTCACCTCTTAGACCTCACCAAGCACTTCTAGTGACAAACCTCTCATGGGCCATTTTTCTGACATAAGGAAGCCATGTGTAGTGGCTAACCTTCTAGATCAGTTATAATGTTGTCTAACGTATTACAAGAAGCAACTTTAGAATGATACATAGTATTATTTTCCCAGCTAAACAATATAAGAGTTGGTAAATCTATGTTTGTAAAAATTGACATACTTAGCAAACCCAAGACATATTAGATTGTGTTAATGCCAAATATAAAAACTACTTGCAAGTGCAAAGGCCACAAATGAATTATACCAAATAATTTGTTCCAGGAAAAAAATATTATATTGTCAATTATGTTTAATCAATTAAGCCTCTAGGAGAAATGGACTCTTGATTCGATAAGCCAAAAATTAACTTTCCTTTTGTACTACAAAATTCACTCGAATTGGAGGTTCTTCCAAGGATCTTATTGTTCATCCAATAGATCTATATTTTATACAGATATACTGAAATATAATACTTTATATTGAGGAAACTATCCTTTCTTTTGAAGTGATTCTTCATTGTTGTTTTAATTTATTCCAGAGTGTACTATTTAAAATAAATTTGTTGCAAAATAAAAAGCATAAATTGTGAAACACTTCACCAAGTTAAGGCTTTGTGAGGTTAAATAGAATGAAAAGATGAAATGTTGAATTCATTACTTGTTGCACTCTATCACTTGAAGTAGATGTGATAATATAGAGAATTTCATGTAAGAACACAACAGATTGACATAGAAACAAATCTTCACTACAAAAAGGAGCAACGAATCTTTTGAAGAATATAACAAAATTGCAAAAGGAAAATTGTTTTAAAAACTCTGCAAATTCTTTGCAAATGTTCACTCCATGTGACACTTAATGTGTGTCATTTAGGAATTTTTTTGAAATGATATGTTCGAAAATTGAGAACTAAAAATTAATTAACGATACAAAATAAATGCTAACAAAGGCATGGGTCAATTGATATATTTTTAAAAGTACTGTCTATTTTCTACATCATGTCACTAATAAAGTTATACTTGACAGGTAATATCTTCAACTATAAGATTGGTGCCATCAATATGAAGCTGCAAAGAAGATTTCAACTACAAAAAACAGAAGTCTAGGCAACAAAAAGAGATTAACTTTGATATGAAAAATTATGATGTAAATATAGCTAAAGTATTCTTAAGAAATTTTCAAGGTTGGTAACAACAGAGTACTAAGGGACTCTCTAGAATTGTCATGATATTATTGATGTAGTTTAGTAGAGAACATGGTATCTAACATAGTATAGAGGGATTTCCAACAAGGGTTGAATAATTTGAAGTACCAACTCATAAATAGGTACAAAAAAAACATAAATCAATTAAACATAATACAAAGAAATACATAAGTACAAAAACTCAAGATCGGGTAAACATGGAAAACAATGTTTGATTAGTAATTAATCACTAGGTAAAATTCCATTGATTGAATCCTAATCATAGATCATGGATGTCAGAACAATAAAATGATTCCATATATATGTAGAGAAAATTTACTCATCTGAAATAGAAATGGTTGTTGTACAAAGTATAAGGATTCCTAATTACAAGAGCTGACTTGTCAATTGTTTACTTAGGAAGGGTGATGCCCTAATTTTCAAAGTGATAAAAGTAACTAATGAAAATAT
Organism: Pinus taeda; assembly: GCA_000404065.3. Classification (NCBI taxonomy): domain Eukaryota; kingdom Viridiplantae; phylum Streptophyta; class Pinopsida; order Pinales; family Pinaceae; genus Pinus; species Pinus taeda. The sequence continues at coordinate 9,285 of APFE030244038.1, forward strand.
TCAAATTCATTGTTACTACTCATATTTGAATTCTGACTACGAGTTTGTCATTTAACTCTGCCAAACTACGCTTTATTTATCGATCAATGGTTCATTTCCCCCAGGTTTGACAAAATCAACAAGTTTGTGCATCTATCAAGGAAAAACAATTTTGAATTTCTTTGCACATTTACTTTTCCATCTTGTGCTATGAAAAAAGGTTTGCATCGGTTTTGGTCCTTGGACACTTAAATCTGACTGATTTTGACTCATCTCAATGTTTGAGAATATAGGGAAGAAACATAAAGAGTGGGCAGTCAGGGGCTTGCATATAAATTGGGCATTGATTGTTTATAAATAAGGGCACGTTCAATAGTCTATTCATCTTCAAATATGGCGTTAGAGAAACCTCGTTTGAAGGCCATATCCTCTTACAAAATATTCTACTACATTTATTTATAGACTCCACTTCAGACTATCAAAATTAACCCCAAGATTACAAAGTACATTTTGAAACAAGCTCCTCCCATATATTATTCAAAAGACACCATGAAAAAATACAAATATACATAACATGACAAAAATCTAAAACACTAAAGAACTAAAGCTCCTACAGACTAGGAGCGACTTGGACTTCCTTTGTTGCCACTTCGAGATGAATTGGAATGAATCCATGTTCATCGATGTTGATGCCTTCTTCCTCATCCATTTGATTGTCCTACTTAGTCTTCTCCTATTGGTCTGCATCCTTGTGCATGAGCTCATGACCACCGCACCTTCCCTCATTCCTTTTTTTCCACTCAAAATTCAAGCATCTCATTTGCAAGTTGTAAACAATCCATCTTGAGATCTAACATACCTAAACATTGGGAGAGCACTTCAGTTTGAACCTTGGATTCTAACAAAATCATCTCAGAATGGTGGGAAATTAAGGTGACTATAAACTCCAAAGTTTCGGCCTCCCTTGCGAGTAGAAGCCCAAAATCCTCCTGTATCTCCTACATTATGCTTTGTGACTTTGATATTATACTAAATACGATTGAGAACATGAAAAATTGAATTCCTTAATATAATTCTTCTACTTCCAAATTCACCGTGACCGATCTTAAATATATTTGGCTTGTCCCTCTTAGCAACATTCCCACTCCAAAAATCATAAATATCTAGGCATGAGTACCGATGCCAAATATACAGACTACATTATGGAAAGATTGCAAACACAACAAGTTTCGATGCAAATATCTCCAATGAATTGAGGAGCAAACATAGTGAACGAAATTTTTCACATCTAAGATTCTTTAGGTATTAAATGAGTTAGTCTCCATTATCTTGTGTTGATATCAGTATGATGCTTGCTTCCCAAATTCCCTCTGCAACACATCTCTCCATTACAACTACATGCCTCCATAAACTCCTAATTAATGCAGATCCTTTATAATGCACTACTAGATTGAAGGAATGAACTCAGATCAATAACAAATGCTTACCACTACACTCCCTGTAAACATATTAAGGCTCTATAAATGTTGATCATTATGGGATTTATTTGATTATAAAATCAACATTATCAACTTTTAATATTCCTTGTTCCAGTTATACTCCCTAATTGGCCAAGACATCAACTTCCTTATTAAGGTTTCTCTTAATGTGGAAGAATTCAATCTAATCACATTTGTCTGTAGCTAGCTTGATTCGATGTAAATCTGTGGGGAGGAACTGCTCATTATTTCCTTGAAGTTTAATCACTTGTTGGATCACTATCATAAAGTCTCCAAAAAGTGATAATTGGTGAAGACTTCTAGAGGAAGTCATTTCCAAACCCTTCCAAAGCACAAGAAATTCAACTTGATTATTTGTTGAGATTTTTAGCTCGTAGAAAAATTGAATCACTCTTTCTTTTTCATGGAAAAATGATAAGGATAATGTTACATGATATGTATATGTGGTAAATCTATAGGGTATAATATGAATTATCAAACTCATTAATATATATGGTCATGCCACATTGTGTAACAAATGAGAAGAAAATGATATTTTGGGAACTAATAAGGATGTTGGAAACCTAAGAGAGGTTGAAGTTTAACAACAACTAAGGTGAAGAGACATTTTTATAATTTCATATTTAAAATATAATTTTAATTATATTTACTAACAAACTAAATTGCATGATAATTAATAATAAACTATATTCAAATGTATGTAGAGATGGACGGTATGAAAGGTTTTTCAAAGAAATTTGAATATTATAGGTTTAACTATGTGCATATTTAAGCTATAAGATAATTGTATAAGTGTAATAAAAATAAAGAAATAAATAAAAAACAATATCAAATAGTATTAGATAAAGGGAATAAATTGTAAGTTTTCTAGAAATAGTTTAATTGGTGATGGTCATGTTATAGTAGCAGTGGAAGAAATCAATCTTTTCTGTGTGAGTACAAAACTGGTTCAATTATCAATTCCTCTTTAAAAAAAATTGCAAAACTAAAATTTAATGAAAATATTTAAATAAAACTAAACTCTAAATAAATAGATTATAATAAAAAAATCCACATTAACTCCTTATATTTTTGGAAAATACTTGTTATAAAATTTAGATTTATTATATAAATATATAACTAAGTTTTTTAAGAAACCATAAACATGGAAATATAAGTACTCAATATTTCCTCACATCGAGGACTGTAAATTTACTTCTAACACTTTTGTCGTTTTTTAGAAGCCCCCAAAATTCATATTCTGACCAATACAGCTACATCAGATATTTCTTCGTTTTTTTATCAATACAATATTCTAACAAAACATCAACTATTTATTAATATTTTTTATTTTCCCTTTATTTATATGTTGGGTCTTTCTTATTCTTGTTTAATGATTTTTGAAATTTTTTAATTTAATAAACCATTTTTATTTTGTTTAGATTTGTTTATATAAATATATAGTAAAAATTATACGTTCTTAAAATTTGTATGATAAAATTAAATTATTTAAATGTTTTATAGTTCATTTTTATTAGAAGTACTAATTATTTGTTTAAATTTTTTTTGGCGAAATCACATAATTGATTAATTGTGGACGCATTTTGAACCAACTAGTGTGCTTCATCGTCAGGACAGGTTGAAGATACAGATCCAATTCAACGTGTTAAATAGTCTAAGCAGAGACTCCAACGGCTAAAAAACTAACGGCTATTTTTCAACTTAAGAACCCCAGTCAAACCTCCTTTAACTAAATTAATATTAATATCCTTTATAATTACTATTATATTTATGGAGTTAAGTAAACTAGGTAAAAATAAAACGGAGCAACAGTTAGATATTAAAATTAATCCATTAATTTATTTAAATTATTAATACATATTATATA
>APFE030244049.1:0-14163 GCA_000404065.3 Pinus taeda
TAACAAAACTTTATTAAACATTTACGCAATATTTCGGTCTATTAGTCCTTGCCAACAACGACTATCAATAATCGGTTTTTGACAATAGCATTAGTCGCTTTTACGTTTAACCAAAAGTTTTTAGCTTTCACGCTCTTCCCGAGGTAGCGGAAGCATAGAGGTTATATTATACATTCATTGGACTTATTTAATTGATTTTTGTTTCAGTAATGGAAGTAATGCTAACATTAATTTGCAACATTAAATGTTTGTTTATTTAAAATGCTTCAAACGTTTGCAACAATATACAAAGGGCACTCCACATGGCTTGACACATTGGGTGGCTTTGGGCATGCCACGGTGTGGTGTCTAACATAACGGGATCGACTAACTTTGGTTGGAGGTAGCATAGGAAGCAGGAGAGAGCAGGAAGTAGGTAGTGTTAGTTGTCAACTCACGCGTATTGGGGGAATGCAACCTGATGATACTAAACATGCAAGCACACACAAAACTTTGCATGTCTTGAAAATGGTATTGACTCTGGCAATATCTTGTTGCAGTTTGGAAAAGTTTAGATCTCAGATGAGGGAAGACTTCATGCATTTACCACCGTATATGATGCTGGCAAGAAATTTGTTGAAGGTTGTGCTAAGTGTACACTGTCTTCTTTGCAATATGTTAAATGATTGGAAATTTCTTTAGTAATGGAAGTGAAAATATGTTTTAGTATCACATCCATCCTAAAGTGCTAATCTGTTTACACTGACTGAGCCTCCTATCCTTCTCATGTGCTTTCTAACTTTTCTAGGGACTGGGTATTCTTTACCTGCAAGATTGGATGGAAAATTTTTGTTAGGCCATTTGTTGCGCTTGTGTTTGGAGCACCAGAACATTTCCTAGTCATCCTATGAAAAATACATTATTTACAAGGTTATTTACCATGAATAATTATAGAACATCTAGTTTTGTTTGAGGATGTAGTGTAAGGATGTGGCAGTTCTCTTAATCGTAAGTTTTGGTTGCATGGAGGATTCAAATATATACGAGATGGAATTAATGGCAGAACCCCTTTTGAGACTTCAAGAAAGGGTTAATGTTCTCCTGAAGGAGTTTCATGAACATCCAACGTTGTGACAGATTCTACAAATTATTGGGTCACTTCTTGGCATCTCTCTTAATTCTCCATTAATGAAAGTTATTTTCTTCGTCCAAGGAAGCAAATCATGGCTTTATTTCTTGTCTCTTTAGAATACAATTTCGATAATTTCATTTTCAGATTGTACTTTAATTTTGACAAACTTGCAACATACTTTATGTAAGCCTTCATTGGTGTGCAATTTTTACTCCATAGATCACAACTATATGAGGAAACTGCTTCAAGAATGGTTTCTTTGAAAACTATTCAAAGTTCTTATTTGGTGAAATTTAATCTAGTCAATCAGTTCAGGCCAGGAGAAAAAAACCAATATGATTTAGCTAATTCAAATCTAATAAATTTGGTTTTTCCTAGTGATAATTCCTAGTACGAGTCATTTTATTTTTAGTCCAGAAATAATAGCTTCTCAAAAAGAATGAGGTAATTATGAGGGGAAATATAAACAATTTTCTCTCAGCTGTTAAATGTAGAGCATATGGATTTTTTGAAGCCTTTGACCATACAAATTCTTTTACCCTGCAAATTGATTTCTGGAAATGCATTTATGTGCAGCCAAAGCATTTGAGCATTCCAATAGTGTTTGTCATCGAGGCACATATTAATTTTCTTTAAATACTCTGAAACCAGATCCTTTGAAAGAAGGGGAAGTACTACATGCAATTAATTTCAGTCTGGCCAAGAGTTGGAGGTCTTTCCATCTTGGATACAATATCTTCTGAGATGTCTTGAAGAGTCAAAATAGTTGTTGCATGTTCCCTTAGACTGATACATTAGTTGATGTTTTTAGTTCCATGTTTAAGAGGAAAGAAGAAATAAAATAATAGTTCTTTACAATCATTCAACACTCCATCAAACTTTGTTTCCTGTCCTCAAAACTGAGTGAAGACCTGTGATCACATGTGGGCTAGGTTTCTTACTTATAGAAACTAGCCAAGCTTCCAAAGGCGTGAAGAGGTAATGGTGGCTAAGAGAAAAAAAAAAAACAACTAAAATGCTGAAAGAATCGCATGTCCATGTAGAGAAAATTAGTTCCCTTATGGGAAAGGAAATGGTATTCTTTTGTTAAGAAGTAGGTGGACTCTTTTCACCAAGAAAATGGTTTTAATGGGTAGAATGTGTACCTATCTATGCAGAATGAATACTATAGTATTTAATTCACTATTATCAAAGGAAAAAAGTTAAAAAAAACTAAGACTATCATGTGGCTAGAGTGGAAACCAACACTACACTATGGCTAAACTGGAGATCAACACCACACTGTCTACAAACAAGATGCTCCTACATTTTCCCCTACTTGTAGGTCAATTTGATTTTGGAGATGAGGTAGTATCTATCGAAATTACTATAATTTATTAGCACTCTCTTCCAATATATATATCTGTTGAATGGTCTTTAAATGCAACAGTTTCATACCTACTTCTGCATAAAATTGTTAAGCAAGATATATGGTTTCTTCTGTTGAAGTTTTAATCTCTTCTAGCTGGAGATGCAGGTTTTTTACCCACAGTTATTCCGTTGGCGGATTTCGCTTACCTAGTAGTTGTTCATGCTGTATCATCTTATGTTTTTTCCAATAATAGGTAATGGAGTTTAGAAAGGATCCACTTCACTTTGAATCCCTTCCTTCCTAGCATATGACCTTCCTTGCATTAAAGACACTGATAAAGAAAGAGGGTATTCCCTGGTCCGGTAGGTAGCTAGCTGTCGTGCATATATATATATTTAAGTTTATGAGACCTATATGAGTAGACCCATGTATATTGTTATTGCAATTGGAAAGGGATATGGAACTGCACGAAGGGTCTCCGTTAACTGAATAGAGGTTATGAAATTATCTTTGCAACGTATATAATGCAGTTGTCCTTTGCTTGTACATTTTCCCTTCTTTCCTTGTCTTTCACTCTTCTTTCCATGGTTTGGTTATAGTGAATCAATACAAGAAGGTAGTTGCGATGATCCAACGGTTGTCCATCCAACATTAGGGAATCATGTAGGCATCTAATACTAATCTAAATGCCTACCCTCCCCTTATCTTCTAGCAATAGGGCAGTTCTAACGACATCAAACAATAGGTTGGATATCCAAGATGCATCAGTGCAAGATTGTACATAGAGTTGAACAGAAGAGTTACCACAAAGTTATTTACATGAAGCCATTTCTCATGTCCACAATGAGATTAAAGGGACGCATGATCATATCACAACCTGCATAAAAAATTTCTGGCATGTTTTTCGCATTAACTCAAGTTTCATGACTAATAGATCACTCAACTGTGGTGACTAGCAGATGAAGGTTCAGGCACGCAAAATGCATGCAATCTCCATCTGAGAAGTATTTTCCTTTTATTTGAAATTTAATTAATTTATTATTTATTCATTTTAATTTTTATTATTTTTAAATTTTTTATTATATGTGTTTGCATAAATTAAGAACAAAACAATACAAGGTTGATACACCGACCATACATGTAGCCCAAGTGTGCACTCTAGAGTCCATGCAACCATGTTGTTGAACACTTATCTGAGCCCATGAGGTTTGGCTATGGTTTCTATAATTCTTTACCTTCATTGCCTTTGGCATAATTAGAATAACAATTAAACACAGTACAAAATGTATCATTTTTACTTTTTCTAACACCAAAGTATTCAATAGCATACTCTAGGTAGAGAATATTTTTCTCTTCTTGTCATTTTTCAAGTCTCAAATAGAGTTCAGTGAGGAAAACAACTTATCTTCCCATTCATCCCAAAGATAAGCTAGTGTTTTAGGAGAAATTCTATTTTGTAGCAACATTTTGGAATGATCATCCTCACTAAATAATTGCATCCGTTCATGGAGATTAAATGTTTCAAATCCCAATGAAGATGTGCATCCAGGGCTTTACAAAGAGTAAAACTTTCAACTTTGATGTTTCCCATCCTCTGTGCAACAATCTTGTATTCTGTTAATTTAGGAAGAATGTATAACTCATCTAAAAGTATTTCCACTTCTAAACTTATGGACTCGTATACATGGTTTGGTTCTTTTTCTACTATGTCTTTTACTTTCTCTAACAGTTCAATATTCCCACAGAATGTTTCCATTGGCCACCCTTTATTACTCTTACTCCATAATGAATTCAATTGGACATGAAATAAAATGGATTTAATTGCTATCTCATATTTCCTTTCTTTTAATAGCATATTAGAGTAAATTAATAAGTTGTCTTTCATCTTTGCAACATATGCAGCGTTATTGAAGTTCCTTGCTATAGCTTCCACTGCCACAAGTATCTAATTAAGTCTAGCGATGGAAGGGCCTTCACAAATATCATCGTAGACTGAGTGCCTTTTATCCAATGATAATTTTTTGCACTTTCCTTGAGATACTCAGTTTCAAGATTTAGTATTTCGTAGCCATGGCATTTTCCACAGTCTGTATTGCACTTGCTTTTCTTCCAGTGTTCAATAAGTGGCAATTATGATTATAGTTTCAATAATAGGTAATAAATCAAAAAATAGTTTTGTTTGGGGTTAAAAATGGTTGATTTAGTTATAACTAAGTTTATCTCATGTTTGAATAAATATTCTTATTAATGTATCAAGAATAGCATTGGCAATAGTAGGTCGAATAGTTGAAAACCTACATACATAAATCTTTTGTTTTTAGTATGGCAGCAGATCCTGTTATGTGCAGCTTCATCTTCAAGCAAGTAAGTATATTTATTTCTATTTCAATTTCTCCCTAGAATATTTAGTAGCTTAACGCAGTGTCTCAATAGAGAGTATTTAGTATTCTTTAAATCTTAGTAGAATATCCTTGAGCTCAATAATATCTTAGTCGTTCACCTTAGAGGAAAATAAATAAGCATTTAACAATGTATAACTTAGAGCCTTGGATTAAATTAGGTGCCCTAGACACCTAAATTTGGTTCAGTCTATGGAACTATTAATTGATAATTACTTGTTCCACAAGTTTTTCAGGTTTTAGGACCGATCCTTTCAAATTGATCTAAGTCTTGGCCCATGAATTTGTTTTAATATATCTATTGCAATCCAAAAAACTAAGGCTCTAAGAAAATTTGGCATGTTTGATTTTACGTGCATTATCAGTGAATTTACTCATGAATTTGAAACAATTTAAGTTTTAAACAAATTTCGTGTGTTTGCCTCTACGCACATTCAAACGTTTTTGGTAGACAGAGAAAATAGAATGGGAAACAAAAGAATATTATTCTTGTTCCATATGAAGTTTAAATAAACTCAAAATATGTGACATAATGATAACGAATATCATTTTGGGCAAATTTTCGTATTTAAATGTCTTAGGGTTCAGAGTTCCCTAGCCTAGAATGATCGACACCCTCATTAATTCAAGCCAGGCATATTGAAGGCTAGAATATGAGAGTCCCCAAATTGTCAAATAGGGTGGCAACAGAGCACCAACACAAAGTCCTTTCTCATCCCCAAGACAACTACCATCATTCTTACAACATAGGGCCCATAGATGAAGGATCATGCTTCATATGCTCATCAAAGTTGGTGAATGTTTGGGTCACTTTAGCATAGAGAGAATCAATGTTATAAACATGTTTCTGAGACTTTGAAACGGTGTGGGTGGATAGGAAGAGGCTTCATGTTATAAGTTGTGTGAACAGATTCAATAACAAGTTATTTGGACTCTTACAAGTCTATATACTTGTAGCGCAAATATTTTATTCCCTTGCTCTTCCCTATGGTTGTTTGTTCTTTAGACTCTAACAAGTCTATATACTTGTAGTGCAGATATTTGATTCCCTTGCTCTTTCCTATGGTTTCTTTTTCTTTGGACTCTGACATGTCTATATACATGTAGCACATATATTTGATTCTCTTGCTCTTTCCTATGGTTGTTTGGTATCGGTTCAGTTCATAGGTCACGTACAGATATCAACTATTATCTTGATAAGTCACATTCACTTCTTCATAAGTAGAAGCAACCCCCCTTCAACCCAAGTAAATCATCCACTTGAGATAGGGACTTACTGCCCTGCAGCTTCCCTTGTTGATATTTCTATCCATGATTTCTACCATTAATGTGTTATAAACAATTTGATATCCCTTCAAGAATATTCATAAGCATGGTCGTTGTCTGTTATTACACTTGTTACTTTGAAGTGAGGTCGTGGGGATTAGCATAAACCCTAGAATCGATGACAGGGATTTACTCGTACAAGATCAACAATGTTAAGCTAATTAGGTTTCTAGGTATACCAAATGATTAACTTTCGCCCGTCATTTTAGTAAGTTTTTGTTCTGTTCACACTTGGTGCCACCAAGGTTTTGTGAGCTCTGCAACTCATTTCTATTCAGGGTTATTCGTTAGTTTTTGTGGGTTTTTTATAAGAAAATTTGTTGCCAACCATTCATGCTTTTTGGTCTATAAAATTGTTATTCATATACATTAATTGCATTCCTTTGAATAGTTCAACGTTCATATTTTTAATAAGGTATTCTTCATTACTACAGGTTTTGAATTCGAAAATAGTAATTTCAATTCCTAGTTTGTTTTTTTGATAGTTATTTGAAAACATTACTATGATATTTATGTAGTTAAATATCTTTGTATTTTTCTGGATTTATGGAAGAGTTAATCCGACACCCATTTGATGTGTGGTGATAATTTGGTTTGGTTATTTGAGCAACAATTGCACGCTGGTGAAGCATAATCGCTGGATAAGTTAAAATACCCAGGTATTGGTAAATATTAAGCTTTTTTTGTGTAAATTTATCTTCTTCACTTCGAGTAGTTATAGTTACATTATTTACTAGGGTTTCATAATTAACAATGTAAACTTTGAAACGGGAACTGATACGATTACTTGTTCCGTTGAAGTAGAAAAAAGGTCAACCAATTTTGAAAAGTGGTGATGCAGAATACATATAATTTTTTTTGGAGCATATTTTTGACACTTCAAATTTTCTTATGTATCAAATATAAATATTTGTTTTTAAATGTTAAAGATTTTCATGCTGATTTTGTAACGTGTTGATGCAACATCAACCCTTTTCTAGAGGGCTTATTTTTGACACTTTATATTTTCTAATGTATTAACTATGGATATTTTTTTTAAATATTACATTTTTTTAGATTTTAATTTTTTTTATGTCCAATTGTTTTTTAAATGTTGATTATTTAACAATTTTTCTAGTTTTCTTATCTTGTTTTTTTTTTTAAATGTTGATTACTTAAAAATAGAAATAATAATTTTTTTTTATAAAAAAGACAAAAGACATAACTAATTTTTTTTTTAATCTTGTTAAAGGATAAGAAAATTGTTTTTTTTAATCATAAAATAATAATAAATACAACAATTTAAAAAAACTATAAAAACAAAAAAATTTTAAAAAAATTTGAATTAAAAAATCTAGAAATTAACAAAAAAAAAAAACAAAAAAACTTAACAATTTAAATAATATAAACAAAATAAAACAAACTAACAATTTAAACCTATTAAAATTAATATTTAAACAAAAAAAACAAAAAATAACAAATAAAATAAAATTGAATGAGAATTTTAGAACATTATTTAAAATCTTAAAAAAAATAATGAAAAGGACATAAAAAAAATGAAAAAAATTTGAGGGTGGGCGGGTTGAAATGCGAGCCCCACCTACTTAAAAATAAGTAAATAAATGTTAACATTTTTTTTGAATGTGAGGGTGCTAAAATCTGATTTGAGAATCGGATTTAACGTCGCGCACTTAAAAAATAAAAATAAAAAGTAAATGTTAACGTTTTTTTTGTTTTTGTAAGTGGGGGGCCTGAAATCCGATTCCTAGAATCGGATTTCAGCCCTGTTGCTCACTTCGAAAAAAATTGTTACAAGTTTTTTTTTTGTTAATATCTTTTTTTCTAAGTGGGCGGGGTTGAAATGTGATTCTGAGGAATCGGAATTTTAGCCCTGCCCCTCCAGCCACCCCCCCCCACACACAAACCACAACACATATATATATATATATATAATTAACAATTTTTTTAAGGGGTGGGGCTGAAATCCAATTTTGAGAATCGGATTCTAGCCTCACCTAGGGACCAGGGGGGTGGGCAGAGCATGCCTCTAGGAGCTGAAGCTGCACATCTTTAGCCCCACATAAGGGCCTGGGTGGTGCAAACCTCCCTGGTTCCTTGGGTAGGTGGAGCTACATGCAACTTCGCCTGCCCAGGACTGTGCCCCCACTGACCCCTTGGCAGTACTGAAATCCGATTCTCAGAATCAGATTTCAGCACTGCCCCTTTCAAAAAATTTATTAAAAAAAATGTTAATATTGTTTTTTGTTTTGAGTGGGTGGCGCTGAAATCTGGTTTTTAGAATTGGATTTCAGCCCGACCCACTTTAAAAGAAAATATTAATTTTTTTTGTTAATAATTTTATTATATTATTAATTTTTAAATGGGCGGAGTAAAATCTAATCTAATTTGCTCACAATTGGATCTTAGCCTTGCCATCCCCAATTTTTTTCTTATGTTTTTGTAATAATTTTTATTTTTTTCTAAAATTTAATATTAATGTTCTAACATTGTAATTTAACTATGTTTTTTTAATTTTGGTTTCTTTTGTTTCTTTTATGTTGGTTTATATTTCTTAATATTTTTAGATTTTAAATTTAATTAATAGTTTTTATTTGTTTATTTTTGTTTAATAAATTATTAAATTGTTTTGTTTTTTGTTTTTTTTTTTTGTTTTTGTTTGTTTTTTTTTTTTTCGGTTTTCTTTTTATAATTTATAGTTTGCTTTTAATAGTTTTTTAAATTGGTTGTTATTTTTATTTTATTAATTTATAGTTTTTGTAATATTTTTTAATATTTTATTGTTTAACAAGATTTTTTTTTTTAATTAAAGAAAATATGTTTTGTTATTATTTATTTCTTTGCATTTTTTTTAAATTTCTTAAATTCTTATTTTATAGTTAATTTTTGTTTTATTTTTAACATTTTTTATGATTGATTCTTTTTGCCTTTTTAGGTTCAATTTTTTTTTTTTTTTTTTTTTTTTTTTTTGATTTTTTGTATGGTTTTAATATATTTGATTTTTTTTGTTTTTTTTAAAATTTTATGTTTTTTAAACACACACACACACACATATATATAAAATTTACTTTTTGTTTTTCTTTTCTTTTATTTTTAAATTTATGTTTTCATTATTCTTTGAACTTTTAATGTTTTTTCAGAGCCGTGATAAAATATTTTACGCCATTTTTCAAAATGTTGAAAATTTGTCCAAGAAAAAAAGCAGAAGTTATATCAACTTCTGAGGATTTTTTGCACGAAAATTTGGTTTTCATTGGCATTTTTAAAACATGTTGAAAATTTACCCTAGAAAAAAAAAAAGTGTTTTTCAAGCATCAACACTTTTCATTTTCAAGTTGATTTTTCATGTTTTTGGTGGATTTTTTTTGCTAGACTTACCATTTTGAGTTTATAGTTCTTGTTTCAGAGTTTACAATGTTAATTTATAATTTGACTTATATTCCTATATACACATGTACAAACTTGATTACTTTTCTGACATGATTTTTATATAGTTGTAATTGTGGTTTTTCATTCCTAGTTTACTTTTCAAAGCCGCTTCTTTTTGTAACGAGTTTTTGGGTAATAGTTGCTTATTTTAGGAGATCCATGGTATTTGGACAATGGCATGTGTGATATACCCATTGATGTAATTAGTATATAAAGGGAAAAAATGTCAGTTGAAGAGAGATATGTAGATGTAATCATATGGTACAAGCATAAGTGAATATCTCTATCTATTTTGGGTCTAGAATGAAATGCTCCGTAGTTGAGTGCACAGAGGCCTAAAGTCTCCAGCTGAGTATGTAGAGACTTGTAGATGGGTCTGCAGGTCGAAGAATTATACACTCTTTCAAAGCATTAATATAGAGAAGTACAATTTGCTCAGTGTAAATTGTGTATGAGTATTGTGTGTCTCTGCTTTCTGCGTAGTATTTTGGTTATATTTTACTTTCGTGTAGTGTTGTTTATGATTTTTTATAGCACGGTTAAGTAGATGATTCAAGTCCCGCGAAGTAAAGAATAAAATATTAAGTAAAAATAGAGCAAAATGTCACACCGCGTCATCCTTCAAAGCTGTACAAACCTAGCTATGCAACCTCCCATAGTCACTTCGGGTGAGGCTACAACTTGCATGCAAGTCATTGCCGAAAGGGCCAACGATTGAGGGTTTTGTTGGTGTGCATTAATAAATGAACTTGGGCTAGGAAAACCTAAGCCAAAAAATGGTTCCGTTGTTGGGATTGAGATCTATTTGAGGGACATGTTTATGTGGCATTTGTCGTAGAAAGAAACCCAAGTGTGGGTAGAACATAAGGAACAAAAATTTGCAGATCAGGAGAATAGAAATCCTCAGATGTCATCTAAAATGTGATTATAGAAGAATGTTCTTAAAGATCAGTATGAAATTTTCTTCGTTTCATTTCATGTGGAGCTATACGAGTGGATTTCAAGGTTGACTAAGAGAAAAAATTGTTTTAAAGGGGACAAACTTAAGTAGTGGACTCTTGAATTGATACAACGACTCAAGAACACTGACAATAGGATCTCAAGAGACGTTGATTTATGGATTGATAACATCCTAGGAGGATTCATTACTGAGTTTGCGGTATACTTGACTATGTCCTACAACAAAGTAGAACAAAGTTTTTTCAAAGGACTACGAGGTAAGCACCTGATATCTCTAAAACTTTGGATTAAGATGGTTTTTTGTGAAAAGGGAATTTTACGAGTGCAATTAGATTATTATTTACTTATGTTTGGGAGAAGATTTGAAGAAGAGACTAGAACAATGTGAAGTGGAAAAATATATAGAATAGACACTATGAAGAGATCTCGTAGCCAAGATCCAAAGACTTTTATAGAAACTCTCTACAACCCTTTGTTATGCGAGTCTAAAAGTGAAGAAAAAATCCCTAAAAATGTTGGAGTAACTCCGCAGTATTCACCCTTTCGGCATCAATCTAAAAATAGTTAGGGTAATTTTGGTTTTCCCTATCCCCCTACTATCCCTACCCTGCACCCCCCTCCTCCTACGAATCCCCCTCCCCCTTCCCTTCCCCCTCCCAGAGAAGGAATATGGCGATGATATTAATCTACCTATTTTTAAAGGAACTAGATCAGAGGATCCTGATCGATTTTGGTTTTTATGCGAATCAGTATGGACAACAAAATAGGTCCATGATGAAGATATAAAGAAGGCACAACTTGTCACAACATTCCTAGATTACATGAATTATTCAAGCAATCATATTAGATCATTTGGAGGCATTAAAACAGTGTCCCTAAAAGAATTTAAGAAGCCGTAGTTTGAGTCACAGTGTATTACATAATTAAAAGAAATTAAACAAAGGCCTACTGAGTTTGTTTGGGAATTTGACTAAATATTCAAGGTATTATTGGACCAGGTGAGTTTCGAAATAGCTCTATAGCAGCATAAGGAACGGTTCATATCTACGCTGTTGCCACATATTAGATTGCCTTTGACACAATAGAAAATAGAAACTCAAGCTAAAGCTCTGGAGCTTGCAATGAAATTAGAAGCTTCACCGATAGGAGATACCAATGAGGGTATGCAGTAGATTTAGAGCTAGTTGGCAAATTTGACTCTGTAGTTACAAGATATGAATAAAAGTAAGAATTCCACGAATAAGTGTGGTGTACAAAGTGTAAATCAGAAGGCCACTCTAAAGAGAAATGACCTCTCTTCAAAAATTACATGGCTAGTGGAGCACGTTGGTATGGGGTCCCCTAGGGTCAATTTTGGGGAAAAAGCCCAAGTTTTATGTAAAAGTATGTAAAGTCTCCGCAAATTGTTGTTGCAAAGTGCGTATATAATTAAAGAGTCAAAAAGGGTTTTACCCTCTTTTATGTAAGTTAAGTCGGATTTCTGAAGAACTACCCATGGTCTGCGGACCATGGAATTGTATAAATAAGTGTGCATTAGGGATGTCTAAGGAAAGTAAGGAATTTGGTATATGGAAAGAGTCTAGAGAATTAGCGCAAAAAGTAAGAAGGAAGGCTCTACAACTATGTGCATAGAGACCTAGAGTAGAGTTCGTAGACGAGTGCGCGGACCCCTGCAGTTGAGTGTGCAGGGAAGTCTGGAGTCAATAAACTAAAATAAATATTAGTAAAGAATATTATTATAGAAATTCTCGTGTTTTACCTATTTACTTCTATTATGTATGAATGCGCTTTATGTTGTGATGAATGATTGGTTTATGAAATAATGTTGTATTGATGCGCAACTTTACTGAATCTATATTGTTATATGAGTGCAATTAACATTAAGGGTTTATGTGAAGATTATATCATTGTACGCTAAATTTATTAAACACTTAAGCAGATCTGAGTAAATACTGGATTAAGAGTAATCTTTGATGCATGTAAGTAGTTAATTTACCTATTCAAGGTCCGCAAAAGCTAGTCGTAGACCTTCGCGGAGGTCTAGAGGTTGATTAAAGGAAGTTACATTGATAAGCCATATGGGCTTATTGATCTGCGTGAAGGTAGGTCTATGGCACAAAATGACATCACGATTGAAGTATGTATTATTGAACCTATGGAGGAGTATGATTGGGCGAGTCCAATGGTAGTTTAGGAAAACAAGCAGAAGGACAAAATAAGGATTTGCGTAGATCTCATAAAGCTTAATGATGCCTATGTCCATGATCCCTTTCCAACACCTTTTATTTATGAAGTACTAGATAATGTCAGAGCCAGGAGGCCTACTCATTCACTAATGGGTTCTCTCGATACCATCAGATTAAGATCCTGCCAAAAGACAAGAGTAAGACCACCTTCATGACAGAGTGGGTATGTTTCCAGTATATAATGATGCCTTTTGGACTTAAGAATGCACCAATGATATTCTCACCCATAGTCATCACGACATCCAAGGAGTTCGTTCACAAATTGTTGGAAGTATATTTCGATGACTGGACAGTGTTTGGGCTTGTAAAGTGCCATGTAGCTAGTTTGCACTTGAGGTTGGATACATGCCGAAGGTATCTAATTGTACTAAACCTGAAGAAATGCCTGTCTTGTGTCCCTTTAGGAATCTTGATGGGTCATGTGGTGTGCAAGCAAGGATTAATGGTGGACCCTGCTAAGATTGTAGTCATAATTAATTTGTAGATGCCAAGAAGTGTCAAACAGCTGTGTGCCATGCTGGGTCATACTGGATACTATTAGAAGTTCATCAAGAGTTATGCTTAGATTACTGCACCCATGGAAAAGTTGCTAAAAAAGGATGCTACATTCTATTAAAATGAAGAATGTCAACATAGTCTAGATGTCTTGAAGGAGGAAATTGTTACTGCAATGATCTTGGTTTTCATAGTCTCGAAGAAAAAATTCCATGTGCATGTTGATGCCTCATGTATTGCGTTGGGAGCAGTGTTGACACAGGCCGGTGAAGGGGAGATGGATCATCCTATAGTGTTTGCAAGTAGGAATTTGTCAAAGGCTGAAAATAATTATTTGACAGCAAAGTGCGAACGGTTAGCTATGGTGTACGTGCTCTAGATATTTAGACATTACCTGCTAGGTAGACATTTAAAGATGTACACAGACTATTCTGCATTAAAGTATCTAGTAAATAAGCCTGTGTTGGGGCGGGGCGGGGGGGGGAATAAGTAGATGGCTATTGTCATTTCAGGAATATGATATTGAAGTAATTCTGAAGACAGGAATATTGAACGTGGGACCAGACCATCTGTCGCGCATTGAAATAGGAAAGGAGCCTATTAATTTGGAGGAAGGGATTCCTGACGCGCAGCTCTTTACAGCGCATGTAGCAGATAATCACTTTTAGGATATTATCCACTTACTAACCATAGGGATGGCTCCAGAGGGATGTACCAATCAATAGAAGAAATCATTGGTGGTGAGTGCGACAGAATTTTCGGTCATTGCCGACCATTTGTATAAGCTGGGATTGGATGAGATATTTCAATGTTATGTGCTTGATTTTGAGTGAAATAGTATCCTTGCTG
>APFE030244052.1:0-15445 GCA_000404065.3 Pinus taeda
TGGGGATTATAAGGCACAGTTGCTTGATGTTTAATCCCATGTTGGCGAAGATAGTGTTCAAATTCATTTGATGTATATTCTTTTCCATTATCAGTGCGAATAGACCCAATATGAGATTGTGCATCATTTTCAATCCATTTATGAAAATTCTTGAGTGTTTGAAAAGCATCAGATTTGTTCTTCAATAAATAAACCCAACACATTCTGGTGTAGTCATCAATAAATGTCATGATATATTTATTTCCATTTGCAGAAGGAACAACCATTGGACCACATAAATCTGAATGAATGAGTTCAAGTTTCCTATGTGCTCTTGAATGTGAATCATGAAAATACTATTTGCTATGCTTTCCTAGAATGCAAGCATCACATTGCTTAAGTTTCCTAGGAATTGTAGGCAAACCAGCAACACCATTTTTCTTCAATTAGCGGAGGCTGTCATAGTTCAAATGTCCAAATCTAGCATGCCATAAAAAAGTTGATGGAAGCATACCTTCTTCATGATGAGAATTGTATGAGAAATGTTGTGCATGAGCAGAGGTTCCTTGCAATTGCGAAGCCTTTCTTCTTCTATTCCCCTCATGACAAGTGAGTGGTTAGAAGCTTTTCTTACCTCAAGCTTGCCATCAAACATATGAATGGAGTGACCTTGCTGGCGGATGTGGACCAAGGACAACAAGTTTCTCTTGAGCTGTGGGAGATATAGAACATGATCTAGAAGAAAGTCTGGAAGACCAGGCAGTTTAAGCTTGATTGTGCCAAGCCCTGATGGCTTGATTTTTGATTGATCTGCAAAGTATACTACTCCATCAACATTGTCAGTGAAATCTTTAAAAAAATATTTTCTATGAGTCATGTGGCAGGTTGCTCCTGAATCAAGCAACCAATCATTTTTACAAGAAGCAAGTGAAGCATTAAATAAATATTCATTTACTCCAATGTTACGTTGGGCCACAACATAGTGAGCGGATTTAGGTGCTTTACCTTTGTCGTATCACCAGCTTTGCCTTTCTGTTGGTTTCTTTTCTGCTCAATTTTGTCCCATGGTAGCTTTCATGTAGAGGCATCATGTGATCCATTTCTTTTGTAGCGAATACAGTGCAAATCTGCCTTTTCTCCTTGAGAATGTCTGCCCCCCCGCCTCTGAAATATCTTACTCTTCCTCTTCATCCACCTCTTCCTCTTGTAGAATCTTGAGCATGATGCTTTTCTTTATGAGAAAGGTACACAGTCTCTTCAGAAGATTTAGAGGTTGTCTTCTTTCCAAAAGCTTTCTCTCTTTCAGCAAACTTTTTCACAAGAGAATCAAAGGTTATATCTTTTAGATTTCCATTTGCTTGCAATGACTCAAGATAATTGGAGTAAGTAGGATAAAGTGCCTTGAGAAAAGCAATAAGAGGAATATCCAGCTCAACCTTAGTGGATTCAATATCATGAATTATAGACTTTACTTCAGATGCAAGGGCAAGAGGATCATTATTTTGCAGTTCAGGAGTGAAGAGTTTAATCATGCGTTGAACAACTTCAAGTGTAGAATGTGAGTCATAGAGTTCTTTCATCTTTTGTAAGGCTTCAAAGGCAGTTAAATATGAGGAAATGTGGCGACTCACCTCTTCATTTACAGATGTTGCAATTAATGCATAAGCTTTGTTGTTCTTGTTTTCCTAAATGATGAGCTCTTTGTCTAAGGTATGCTATACTGGGTCATTGTCTCCTTCTCCGACACACACTCCTTTCCACAACTCATTGAAAATATGGGTGTGTTTTATGATCTGGGACCATTCAAGATAGTTCTGCTTGCTAATGAGAACTATTCCCACCATGCATACGATTGAATGCATACTGTAGCTAAAAAAAACTTCTGCTGCAAAACTTTTATTCTCAATGGAAAAAAATATAGTTATGATATAATGGGATAGCAAATTCAAATATTAATTTGCGTGCATCTGCACAATGTTAAAGCACAGAATATGATAGTATAAAATACCCTCAACAACGCTGTGTCCACTAAACAAACCAAAGAATGTAGCCCAGACGTATTTGGACTCTTAATACCATGTCGTTTCTTGCTTGATTTAGAACCAATAAGTATACAAACCCCACAACGATTTTCAGAATGGGCGTTTAAATATTTGTATTCCACATTTCGAATAGACAAATTTAAAACCAGTTTTTTTGTTTGTTCGAACTATACAGTGATTTAATATATCAAACCAGCAAGAAGGTGGAATATTATGTAGGGCTCATTTCCACCTCTATTAGAAGAATCTCTGTTCGCAGATATCACGATGAAGGCAGCTTGGGCAGATACCACGAGGTATTCACTTTAGGTACCACGCTAGAGTGGAAGGCTTAGCTCGGGCACCAGCAAGTCTCCACAGGCATTGACATTGATAATGAAACGCGGGTAGCTCGGGCACTAGCAAGTCTCCACAGCCGCCAAATGTTGTGCGCTGCTTTTGTGATGGTGGAGGCAGAAGCATTTTCACAATTGCATGGTCCCATTGCATCAACATGGAAAGGGGCTCAATGCAATAGGCTATACATACAGTTAATCTTCACATCAATGACGCACACCATACATACCAAATATACCATCGTAGCATGGATGAGAAGCACAATGAATCAACAATATAGATGAACGACCAACGATTTTTAATACACAGGCTTCCAGGTTTCGATCGACGCATATTTAAAATTGGATTACGGCAAAGAGAAATCAGCCAAAAGTTAGTTATTCAAGTGCGCTTGCTTTGACTATGGATGATTTGAAAAATGATTCTTGAAAATTGAGATCTACGGAAAGACAGTGAGGGTAGAAGACGTGCCATCATTTCAGATTTCGATTCTTGACAAGAGAGGTGTCGCAAGATCAGAGAGTCATTGTGGATTGACAACGCCTTTTTTTTTAATGAAACCATGTCATAACAACAAACATTTATGGATTCAATCAACGCATTCGGATGAACAATGCAAACGTTCCTCTGTCAGGCACATGTCTTATGAGTGGAATATGGAAAAACAACAAACATTTATGGACAGATGCCTTCTGGCAGATAGAGAAAGCAGGTAAAGGAATATGGCAGACAGACAGACATACAAGAACTCAATGACTGAATTATATAGACAGCAGAGGAGAAGACAAGGGAGTTACAAGGCACAAGAGCTAAAAAAAAGGAGTTGGCTCTGATACCATGTCAGGCCAGACGGTAACTCTACAAAGAAAAAACTGATTCATTTTGTTTATTCCATCAGGTAGGTCTATTATATACATGAGGGAGAGAGTGTTCAGTTTGTCTCCCGATGATTGTTCATATTTCTCATTTATTTATTTACATATATTTACCCAATCATAAGGATTAGGTGTCAACAAGATGAGACATCCTTTTTATAGACAACATGTCACTTTTGAACATGACACTCTTCTGCTATCATGTTGGGTTTGGGATATCCTCACTCAGTTACTTGCTTCTCAAGTTTGGGTGATCCAATTTTCCTCTCATTTGACTGTTCCATTATGCCATCATGGCCTTTAGTCCCATGTCAAGCTAGATCTTGCCAAAATCTAGAGTCGTGTCGCCAATATGTTCAAGAGAAGTCCAATCTGTAGTTATTTAGCTATACAGTCTTTGAGTCATTGTTACATTCTTGAATATTATTCCAATTTATTCCTTCTTTTGTGTCAATGATAAGGGATTCGTCATTGCCCTCTTTCTATGGGTTGCTTCTTATCGACATGAGCTCATTATCCAAGAAGATGACTTATAAACTCCCTCTTAGTACCTTAGATCTGGCATGCCCTAATGGAAAATTCTCCACATCTGATGACAGGTCTTCATTATTGGCTTTTGATCTAGCAATTCCATGAGTGTTCAACGTCAGATTCATTATCACATTCACAGATTGTACTATTGTACCTTGAGATCCATTATCATTTTTGGTGGTTTCTTTCGTACTTATTAATAATCAACATCATTGGATGGTAATCAAGTGATTTTTTATCATGTTCGACTTCAATACATTTATTCACATGTTAGGATTCATACATTGATCGGGTTAGGATGGACCGCAAGACCCCAAGTCTTGTATGATATGACACAGGCTGCATGGAGTCATTTTTCATTCATGATTGTACACATGTTTCTTCTGTATGGATGGCTGTGACCATACCATGAGACTTTATATTTATGATGATCCTTGTTATATGAATCGTTGTGCCCATAGCATGGATATTTTCATATAGTCTTCATCATCTAGATGGCTTCATCCATGTCGTGGATTCATCTCTTGATCTTAGATATGTATATGTATATGCATCCTTGATTTACAGGTCTCCTAATAGTGTGTGTCCTCGTCCTTGAAAGATACCGTAAAGCATCTCAACCATCACTCCTCATGCTGCCTTCATGTTTTAGGGGGCATCTGCTACATAGTATTTTGTCACGCCCCCTAGAATTCCCTATGAAATACACTGAAGTGTTGGAAACATGACCATTATACACTATACTCATCCATGTATACAACTTAGCTCCCTCTTTAAACTTTGTTTGAAAATTTTCTTAAGCTTTCCCTAAAGAAATAGCTCTTAAAACCCTAAAATGAGGGTCATTACTCTTATGAAGCTCAAAACAGCGATGGTCACCTATGGTTCTGTGTATGGCAAGCGATGGCATCACTCTTTTCCCTTTCATACCTGTAATGATCCCAAAAAGGTAATTTTCCCAAAGAGGATGAGAAGCTTCGTGATGTAGAATCTTCTCGAGCAGTGAGCTAGAGGTGGTTTGACATAGATGAGGTTGAATCCTCCTAACTTTACCTTTTTATCTTATCTATATGAGCTACCTCCTTAAGTTGTGGGCCTAATCCTATCTTTGGAGGAGTCCTAACTCCCTCTCCCAGCATATAAATTCCTCTTCTGGCATTCCCAAATGGTTGGTCTATGTCCATTTGCAGCCTTATGCTGAGCTTGTGCCTAAATGCTATTCATTAGACTTGAAGAATGATTGTTTGGAGAGATTCTTGGCTTTGACATGGATTACTGCTATAGACATATTTGGGCACTACAACCCCAATATTATATGTCGATAAACTAGGGCACTTCTAACCCCTAAAAGTGTTGTTTTGTACCCTAAAGAATCATGGTCAATTGATTACATTATTCCCCAGGAGTTCCACCTGAAAAACCACTTAGAACTGGCCAAAATTAAACCATACTAATTGCTCCACTGTCAGGGTGCGATGCATACTGACTTCTACACTAGCTAGGTGTGATGCATACTGAAGAGGCCTTTTGTGGGGTGCGATAAGCAAGAATGGACAAATGTCCAAGACAATTTGCTAAGTGGATGCTCATGGAATATTCTAGAAACTGCTCCTATGACACTTGCCTCTCTAAATTCACCCAGGGATGAGTAAGAGATCCAAGAAATCTCTAAGTGGAATGGCACTAATCAAAAACCCTGAGATGACTCACACCCTTGCAGACATCTATAAATGCATCCCTCATCTGAGAGATCTAGAGGCTAGAATTTTCTAATTTGTAAGGAAGTGCTGATAATTTGTCTTTGAGAAGAAGCATTGTATTGTTGGGTGATCTTTCTTTTCATGAGGTGAAGAGGGCTTTGATACTAGGAGGATGATGCTAGATCAGACAACTAGGTTGTAATTCTCCCTTCTATTTTAATAAATTTCTTTGAGCTTTCCTCCATATAATCGTGTATTTGTGAATCTTCTTATTGGTGAATGCAATTGTATGTTCAACATATTTCTGATTCTCCATTGTTTATGATATAATAGATCAATATGGTTTGATGGTGTTTTTTTACTTTGTCTCTATAGCAATTCTTTAAGCGGGATTAGTAGGAGAGGAGTTGCAAGCTCTATCAAAGGAGAAAGAAATCAAAAAAGGAGTCGAGCGGAAAATCTAGGTTGGTCCCTTTGCTTCTCTCTTATCTATCATACATAAAGGAAATCATAAATTGCTTTGATTGTTTGTTTCTAGGATACCTGCCAATCCTATTGGGGCTAGCAGATTGAAAAGACACTAGTTTTCCCAGAAACAAAATGGCAACTTGACTGGGGATCGAATAGATGTTTTTCTTGGTTTGTTGTTTGTTTTATAAACTATAGATGGAACCTGAAGTTAGCCAGATATCCTATAAACTGCTCTTTGTCTGCAATTGCAAGGTAGATGAATGTTGCTTCTATCAATCTCTGGTTTAGTTTATGATTTGAACATCTAACTTACAAGCATTCTAGATGCCCTTTTGGTAGCTTAGTTACCTCCCAAGATCATACCCGTGTACTTTGGTCTTTACTGTCCATAATAGCTCAGCTTAAGTCATTAAAATCAGCTGCAAATTTGAGCCAAAACCCAACTCAGTTACTATCCTCGGCCCATCACACTGTCTATCATTGTCTACCAGTATGCATCAAACCTCCCGAGCCTGAAAAGTGTGATGCATCCCTGTTTCTACGAAGCCTAGGTGCAATGACTATCTGTGCTTATTTCCCTCTTTGAAATTTGGGGTTGTTGTCCTTGTTTTCAACTCTGTTTCGTTGTTTTGCTGCTTGTGAACAGTATCTCATTGCTGAAGCCTGCTTGCTTTACATAGTTTATCCTCCATTGATTAGGATTAGTAAATGCTTTTATTCATTTGTCCATCATTTATGATCATTTGTCGAAAATTTGCTTAAATTGATCTGTCGTTTTGGTGCAAAAAGTGTCATAACTGTCGTTTTGTGTCAAAAAGAGGAGTGTCGTAAAGTCTTCCTTCTCTAGATAGTTGATTGAAATTTTTGTCATGTATTTGATTTGAATTGTTAGTATTTTAAGTTTCGAAAGCATTTTTCTATGTGAAATCAAAAAGTGTCGTTTAGTCTTCCTTTCCATTTAGAAAAGAAATTGTTGAAACGCTGCTTTGTGTAAAATATTTCAGACCTTTACTTAGTTTTCCTTTTTGGCATTTTTCACATTAAAGGAAATGAAAAACAAATACATGCATTTGCATTTGCATTTAGACTATGTGCGAAAAATGATTTAGGAAAAGTGCATTTAGTGTGTGCTCTTTACTCTTTGTTTGAAAGAATCGTAATCTTCTTTCCTTAGTAGCTAGGATTTTCATTGCTAAAAATAAACAATGATTGTTTATCATTGTAGATTGCATTTTTAGGAATTTTACATCTACATCACTTGGTGAACCTTTGAAAGGAAAACTTCTGAACAAGATCAACTCTAAAATAAATTTGAATGAACTTAACAATGCTTTGGAACCTAAGGCAATACATCTACAGGTCTAGGCTAGAGATGTGTTCTGACGTCATAAAATCTAGTAACTATGATTTTCATCAAAGGTTGGGTGATTCCTCCTCTTTGATACGACAAGTGCTAGCATGGTCTTGTGCTCCCCATACCGTTGAGTATATATTGGGAGACCACAATAGGTTTATATCTTTTATCCATAGGAAGTCGTGTCTGCTATTGGGCCATTAATATGTCATTATTATTATCACTTTTGAACACCCGTTCCATCCATTTCTACTCTTCTTTATCATGTCATTTATCATGGTTTATCATATAATTCCATCTTATAATAATTTATGCTGTTATAGAAAAATATTATTTATTCTCCTTTATTTTTAATAAATTGATGATTATGCAATGATTTTATCAAAATTCAAATATTTCAATACATTTTTTTTTCAAAATTTATTTTATAGATTCGCATATAAAAAAAATTAACCCTTACTAAAGCTTATTAATAAATCTATACTTATTATATCTACTGCAATCATGGTGTAACACATTCAGTTTTTCTTTGACTAAGTAATAGGTTGTCTCTAACAAAAACAGTTATGACATTTCTCCATAGTTTAACATTAGGAAATCGATTTTTATTATTTTTTATTATTATTCAAATCAGGAGATAATTCCATCTGATACCTTAACCCTCTAGTCTTGAAGAATTTTAACATCCCACAATTCCTCAAAGCGTTTATGCATTTAGGATCTTGAGCTGCTTGGAAGTCTTCGGCCTCATGGCCTCTTTATTTCCACTCCAAGATCATGATCACCTACAAAACATCATTTGAGACTTATTAATTCCTTTTCTGTGGATCAAAATCATCATTTTTTGCTTCAAAAGAGAGTTTTATTTCCTAAAAATTTGCCCTCAGCGCCATCGTGCATATTTTTACAAACAGTATGATGGCATCGCACGAGCCTTTAAGCTTAAGCGTGACCATTGCAGATCCATTGACCATACATGGGATGGTCGCCGACATCTTAAAAAATTGAATTCCTAATTTATAGCATAAAATTTATCATTTAAAATGCATAAAATGGCGATAAAATGTAAGAGGAGGGATAGGCATCTTACCTATTGCAGACAGTTCATGAAATAGTACCCTTGAACTCCCATAACAGCCACTTCAAAATCAAGAGAGAAAGGATACAAAATGCACTTACAGAGCTTATTGTGGTAAAATAGTAAAAAATGAAATTACTTGTGGCTATTGATAAGTTTTGAAAGACATTTTTGTCGATATTTTCATACTATTTTAATATTCTCTCTCGATATCAGTGATGGGTGTGTTTCTTTTGCAATTATAGGTACCTTCAAAGTGAAACATGATCATTATTGACTGATTCTTACGACTTTTATTTTATCTCCTTTTTAGAATCATTAAATAAACAAAAAAGGAACCCCCCCCCCGAGTCATCATTCAACTCTTTTTTCACTCTAGAAAATTGAAAATATCATCAAGTACTTGTTATTCTGAACTTGTTAAATTAAATGAATCGACGTCACCTCAGTATATGTTTACCCTTTTCTGGGCTCAGATTGATTATTTATGAAAAAGGTACACCTTGGTCGACATGGTCAAGAGGTTCCCTTAGATATTGTTTCCTACCTTTCCAGATTCGATAGACAAATTACGAAAAGGGATGTGATGATATTCATTTTTCATCTTTTTTTCGAACTCTCTAAATATGATAAAAATATCAAGTTATTCTTACAACATACTTGTTAAATATTTACGATGAAAGACTCGTCGCCTTAATGAGACCGAGCTTCTCCTTCCTAGGGATCATAAAAATTACTAGGATGGATTCATTCGAAGAATGAACTTACATGACTATCATATGCTACACCCTTCAAGCTTGTGATTAAAAATAATTGGGGTACTTGCTAGAAATAGTGGGGGAAAAAATGAAGATGTGTCAGGCCAAGCAGTAACTCCGCAAAGAAAAAATTGATTCATTTTGTTTATTCCATCAAGTAGGTCTATTATATACATGAGGGAGAGACTATTCAGTTCGTCTCCCGATGAATGTTCATATTTCTCATTTATTTATTTACATATATTTACCCAATCACAAGGATTAGGTGTCAACATTCCCCCTGTTACACAGTAATTTGTCACCGTTGGTCACCGTCCCTGTTACCCTTGTTTTCGTACATTGGAGGACGCATTTCGGGACCTGTGACCAGTGACATAACCTAAAAACATTTGCATTAAGTTCCCATGAGTATGTACTTCATGTTCCCTGAAGACACCTTTTGCAAATTATCCCTAAAATGTGCCCTTTTTCCATTGGCGTAGGTACCCAGTGTCTTACCCGCGACAATGACTTAGATCCTCAAAAGAGGGCGCGCCCATTGGCGCTCTGTCCTAGAGCAACACCCGCGCCATCTAAATTTGGTTATGATTTTTTGCCAGCACACACTCATATGTTTTTTCCTCTCTTTTCATGAAGTTCTCTGAGGGAAAAATCCTCATGATAGAGGTCGAGTGTCATCTTTTTATCCATGACAACTAAGTTCAGTGGCTTTTCAAGGATAATGCTAATCCTCAATAGGCGTCCTGATACAATGTATATCCCTCCCTTCTCCATCTATAAATGACTATCCTCATGCATTAAGAAGCTAGTTTTTGCTAGAGTCTTTGTGAGTGCTGAAGTAATGCTAGAGTGATAGTGAGAATTGTGAAGTATAGGGAGGTTATGCTGCCGGAATTCTGAGAGAGAGGAGGTCACTTTGCAAGGCGTATTTAGCTGCTCGCCCAGTTAGAGGAGGTTCAACGTCAGAACCTTGGCTATAATCTTTCTCTGTTTTTACTCATTAATAGACGACTATCATTATGGTTCCACTCATATGTCTTTATAATGATGATTGAGTTATATCTTTTCTGACTGATATATAGTTGCATCTATTGGATTTTATGCTTGTATTTGTATCTTTCTTTGCATGTGCAGGTGTCCGTTCACGAGGATCGTGGGGATTGTGACCAGCCGGAGCAAAGGAACGGGAGTGACGATTCTTCTACAACTACTAGCTTTGGAATCCAGGTAGACCATCATCATCGATCTTTGATTTGCAATTAGGAACCTGCGTGTTAGCGTTGTGTGATTGTTGCTAGACCCGTGTTGGGCTAGTGGGATCGCCTCTGTCCGCAGAGGGGATTTACCAGTTCAACAATTTTGGCGACTCCACTGGGGAACTTGCTTTGTTGTTTGATTTGTGTTGTTTGATTTGTAAACTTTAGACGGAGCCTGAAGCAACGGCCAAAATAGCCTTCGAAACACTATTGCTTTACAGTAGTGAAGTAGATCAAAGCCACTTCAGTCAATCTCCGGTTTGGTTTACGGACTGAACAATTTTGACTTTGTCTTGCATGTTAATTTTTCTCTTGTTTACTGGCTTGAATAGCTTTCTGGGTTGAATTTCTTGTTGTTTCTTGCTTGCTGGCCTTTCTAGATACTATAAACCAAGCTTTGCACTACCTGTTTTGTTTTTTTACCTGGCGAACTTGATTAGCGTGGTTTTTCTTCTGACAGTTGCGCCAATTGGCGCCTGTTGCTATTAGACAACCCGCGCCAATCCCTTTATAGCGCTAGTTGCAGTCTGACAGTCATGCCAGACTTGTTAATTTTTTCAATTAGCTTGTTTGTCAGACTTCTGAGCCTGGATTTGTATCTTTTTGCATCTTTACAACTTCTGGAAGTTAGTTGGACTTTAATGTGACTGGTTATTCTTTTTATCCCTCGGTTGTTCGCCTTTTTCTATCGATTTTATATCTTAGCCTTAGTGGCTTTGCATGTCGAGCCTTCTGTGGGATTTATGGTTTGATGATCCAGTCATTTTTTGATTGTTTTCCACACTCCTCTGGTAGTTGTACAAGTTTTGCATTCTATGCTGCAAGTAACTCACTTTTAGCTTGTTTATTTCTTGCTTGACTTCATTTGAACTTAGATTACATGGTTATTTGAAGGTCTTGGTGTTTTCTTTGCTTTGATAGGTCATTTTTCACGTTTCGGAATTGGTTTTAGATTCCTTTGAGTGAATTATCTGTTGAGTGATTATCTCTTGAAATCTGTTGAGTGCATCATACTATTTTAAAAGAAACGAAAAAATAAAAAAGAAAAAAGATTTTCATTTCTTGTTATTAGCTGCATTAGGATTTTTGTAATCGTTTTGTTTGTATAAAACTCTCAACTCTCCTGTAGATAGAGTTCATTCAATGAAACGATACAATTTTCGCATATAGTTTGCATTTAGGAAGTTTCAAGAGACCACACACGGTAGGACCGAAAACTGAAACATAATTAAAGATAAACCGTAAAATAAACTGAACGAACCTAACAACGCATTGGAACATAACGCACATATTCTAGAGGTCTAGGTTAGAGACGTGTTCCGGCGTCTTTAAACTTGGTAGTTTATCGTTGAGTGGTTGGGTGATTCCTCCACGGTGAAACGGTAAGTGCCAGTATGGATTGTGCTCCCACGTACCGTCGAGTATATATTGGGAGACCCCTATAGGCTTGCAACTTTCGATCCATAGGAAGCCGAGTCTGCCGCCCTACAAGCCGTAATGCACTGAACACATCATTCGGGAAGATTGACTGCAGTACGGGAAGTCCGTGGTTTTCATCTGATTGCCAAGTTGTATAAGCAGTTTTATGGATTGTTTGGCAAACCTCTTACCTAGTTCTCTGGAGTAGTCACTTTTGATCCTTTTCGGACTCTCTAAAAGAAAAGGTGTAAGTGAGCAGCTTGTCACTTTGTGCTCATTAAACATTCGAAGGAGACTAGAGTCATCTTTTCGTCCTTTTCTCGACTCTTAAAAAAATGAAAAGGTCAAGTTCAGTGTCTTAAAATTTATTTGGCCACGATCACATATAACCCGGTTAAATTTTGCTTGCGTTAGTCTGAGTAGGGTTTGGTTTCGTTAGATTCCTTAGGATTTTGTGAAGTTTAATCCTGGCAGAATTACCAATCTCGTCTTCCGAGATCCCGGTTGTGAGTCAAATTCTTCCTATTGTTCCAAGTATAAAACTGCTTAGCTCTCGTGCTCCAGGCGACGAGGATTACCAGTTTTATACGAACCCTATTTGGGATCCATCTCAAAACGGTATCCCTTTTTGGGAATATACTTCTCCTCGGAAACCATTTCCTTCTGATATGGAAAACCCATCCCCTACCACGACTGATGAATCCGGTGTGCCAGGGGACGATATTCCCAGTACAATGGAAACTACACATGTTAGTAGCACTCCTGCTACTTGGGGATTACCTCGTGGCTATAGAGCAATGCGTGATTTTATATCATCTCCTTTTCCGACTTCTATTTGGTCACCACCCGTCTTCTCAAATACAGAGCCTTCGACTCCACCACCTCGCGGTACAGCTGTTACCTCGGTGATAACCCCTACAACAGTATCTGTGGCTTCTTCAACCCCTCCTTTTAGTCGACCTTCCACTTCTTTATTCGCAGGCTTTGATCCTACGTCAAATGCCTCACTTGGGGGGCAATATGATCAGTATCTACCTCCTCTTGGGACTAGGACACGTCAGCTGTCAGTCGGAGAGATTTCAGTTCCGCTGTCCATAGATTGGGGTTCCACCTCTTATCATGGTGGTCAAGCGTCGTATGCGCAACCCGAACAACCACGTCAGCAAAACCTGCAAGGGCAATCCTTCCAAGGAAACCCTTTTGCCTCTAGTGGTCCCTTTTTCACCTCTCATACGCAACCTACTGGTAATCCAGGCCAACCTTCCACTCAACAAGCTCAACCTGGTATCCAGCACGGTTCTCATACTGGGAAAACCGATCAATCATTTGTTAATCCAAATCAACCTCACGTCCAGTATACCCAAGTTTCTAGCCAAGCTGCCCAATCGATTGGTCAACCAACTGTCCAATATGCTCAATCTTCTGGACAAACTGGTCAGCCTCATACACAGTTGGGCCAATCACTTGCCCAGTCCACTTCGCCATCTGGTATGATAGGACAACCTTCTACTGCACAACAGCAATCTCAGTATCAGCAGGTAGGCCAACCTCAGTACCAGCAAAGTTATCCTTCTACTCAGATAGCTCAAGGTTATCCGTCTACTGGCGCTGCTCAAACCGGCACTTGGACCCAAGTAGGATCTCAAAATCCATTTGGTTCTCAAATGTAGGCTGGAGGTCAATCTCAAACGTTTTATCAAACTCAGCCTAGGTCTCAAACTCACTCTGGGGTCCCACCACCATACGGTTATCAACAACCTCAAGGGAAACCTTTGTTTACCCTTTACGAGAATTATCAACAATCATATGGTGCTTCTGCAGCATCGTTTGGTAATCCATATGCTGGGGGGAAAAACACAAATCCCTACAGTCAGCACACCATTGGGCCAAATCCGTCAGGGCAAAGCCCATGGGGGAAACCACCACCTGGTTGGAACCTGGGTGCTTCATCCTACTAGCAGCCCCAGATGTCTTTCAATCCTCAGTTACCGTTCTTAGCGACTTTAGAATTACCGGATGTGTCCAAACTGACAAATGATCCTATTCTTCATAATCCTTATTGGCCTCCGGTTCCCACCAAAATTCCTGGTGACTGTCCAAAATTCGATGGTAAAGCTAATGAAGACCCACAAGCTCATGTCATGACCTATCATCTATGGTGTTCATCTAATTCATGGCTTGATGATTCAATCTGGCTTCACCATTTTCAACGGACTCTCACTGGCTCTGCCGCTAAATGGTATATTGAGCTCAATCGCGGATCCTTTTAGGATTTCAACTCGTTGGCTATGGCATTCCTCACTCATTTTCAGTTGCCCATTCGTTATGAAAAAAGCACGCACCTCCTCACATCCTTACGACAAACAACCGCTACGCACATCTCTGATCACATCCATGAATGGAGACGCCGTAGACGTATGATTAAATTTTTGATTCCCGACCAACTTCTTACGGATTGGTTCACGACCTCGTTCGTTCCTCCAATAGCTCGGGACATTGCTATGGGAGCGTGTGTTACTGAAGAGCAAGCTATCGCGCGTGCTCAGTACCTCGACTTGGTTTATTCTCAGTCAGGTACATTGTATGATTATTTGCCTGATGCCCCTAGACCAGGAACATCCAAAGCCCCGCCGACACCTACTATTGATGGCATTATTGGGTATGTTAGTCCATCCTCTAAGAAAAATTCCGCGAATCCTGGGAAGTAGAAATCAAATGCTCCAATTGAAAAAACTTCTCAGGTTATACCTACTTCTAAACCTACTTCCGAGGTTAATGCCGTTCATTCAACCAAGACAGACAAAACCTCGAAAGCAGAAAAGAAAGAGAAAGGGAAAAACAAGCCAGAACAACCTAAACAGGAACAACCTAAACCTCAATCTGAGGAGAGTGCCAAACGCAAACCCAAGTATCCTTGTCTTATCTGTGATGAGGATCACTATACCAAGGACATCCCTCGGCGGTCTGAAGTTAGTCGTTTGTTGAAAGGCGCTCCCGGGGTCCCTGCGGTGCTTAAAGAACCCTTTCCTTCACAGCAAACTCAAATGGTCGCTGACCCCTCTCAACCTCCCTCTTCCTTCGGTTCCCAAGTTTTCATGGCGGGAACAATACCTGTTAATATCAGTACTCGAACAAAATATTATCCATCTACCGGGAAGGAGCCTGAGGTTCCCCCCAGTGCTCCTCCGTTCAGTTCAAGCCCTCTCCATATCGAGAGACCTAGTACTGAAATGCCTCTTCGACCCCCTCCAAAAGGAGTACTCCAAAAATCTTCTTACAACCCAAATGCCCGTGCTGCTCAGCACTGCAATATCGTTGAGGATTTAGCCCAGAATCCATCGGCTATGTCCGCTTTAGAAGTTCTCCAGAGCTGCCCCTCTCAGAGGAAGTCCTTTCTATCCACTATCGGCAGCATAGACCCGGCTGAATCGGATTTAATTACGTTTGACTTAGATCGCTATACACAGAGACTGCCTCCCCAAATTGCATTCCTTATACAGGTCGTTATTGATAAGAAAACTATCCATCGTACAGTCATCGATGAAGGTGCTTCAACTTGCATCATGTCTGTTGCCTGTTGGAAAGCTATTGGTTCTCTGACGTTGAGTCAGTCTCCCACAACCTTGGAAGCTTTTGATGGAAGAGC
>APFE030244052.1:25280-52373 GCA_000404065.3 Pinus taeda
ACCTGCAAATCTTCAAAGAATTTTCCTGAGCCACACAATTTCTTTTGTTGCTTCAGCTGCTGCACATATTATACTCTATTGTGGAATCGCTGGAACTGATTGTTTGTGTGATCTCCAGGAGACAGCTCCTGATCCAAGACTCATAGCATATCCTGAAGTAGATACCCAGTTTCTTTGTCTCCATCGAAGTCTGAATCAGAGTATCCAATCAAGCTGAAGTCGTCCACCTGTTTATACTTGATTCCAAAGTCTCGAGTTCCCTTCAAGTACCTTAGAACTCTTTTTGTAGCAGATCAATGTCCCTCAAAAGGCTTTTGCATAAACCTGGAGAGGATTCCAACAGCAAACGAAATGTCTGGTCCGGTAGTAGTTAGGTAGTTGAGACTTCCTACAAGCTGTCTATACTTTGTTGCATCCTCAAATTCTTTTGCTTCAATAGATGTGAGCTTTAAGTTTTGTTCCATTGGAGTAGTAAGAGAATTGCACTCTATCATGCCAAACCTGTTCAACAAATCTCCAATGTATTTCTTTTGAGAAAGAAATATGGACTTTGGATGCTGGGTTACTTCAATGCCAAGATAGTAAAGAACATAGCCCAAATCAGTCATTTCAAAACTTTTCCCCAATTCCTTGTTTATGGATGCAATGCAGCTTTCATTGCTCCCTGTCATCAAAAGATCATCTACATATACCACAAGATATACAACTGTTTTGCCAACTTTCTTGACAAATAAAGTTGCATCATCAAGATCAAAATCTTTGAAATTGTGTTTCAGAAGATGCTCAGTAAGTTTTTCATACCAAGCCCGCGGTGCTTGTTTGAGGCCATACAGGGACTTCAAAAGTTTGCATAATTTATGTTCATGTCCTTTCACAGAAAATCCTTTAGGCTGGGACATAAAAAAATTCTCTTTTAGATCTCCATTTAGGAAAGCAGTTTTTACATCCATTTCATGGACTTTCCAACCATTCTAAGTTGCTAGTGCAAAGAGTGTCCGGATGGTAGTCCATTTTGCTGTGGGGGAAAAAGACTCCTCATAATTGAACCCTTCCTTCTGTGCAAAACCTTTTGCGACCAGCTTGTATTTGTGCTTGTCAAGTGAGCCATGAACTTTATACTTGTTCTTGTAGATCCACTTGCAGCCAATTGGTTTGGTTCCAAATGGAGGATGAACCAGCTTCCAAGTGTCATTATTTATGGGGGCATCATACTCCTTTTGTATCACTTCTTTCCATTCATCATGAGAAGCAGCTTCTTTGAAGGAAGTTGGTTCAAAATCTATTGACAAGTTCAATTCACAATCATAAGAAACATCCATATCAACAGGTGAATTAGAGTCATCTACATCACCTCCATTTTGCCGGTTTGAATTTTCGGTTCCTGTCTTTCTAACTTCATCAGGATAAACACTTTCAAGTGTCTTTGTTAGCCACTTTGGGGGACCTTTCTGAGATGGTCCATGCTACTCTTTTGATTGAGTTGGAACTGAATCAAGATTCAATCTCCCATTTCTATCAATTACATCACTTAAAGTATCATCCATTTTTGGAGTTTCATGCGGGGGAGAGTGTTCTTTAGAAGAAGATTACACATGTTGATCTAGTATAGGAACCCCCCCTTCAAGATGTGGAATCTTATTATCAAATTCTTGAAATGATTTTTCTTTTGTGAATCTATCCAAGCGATCAAGTTGCCGCTCAACAACATTGTCAGTTTTGGAGGATTCAAGAAAAATTACATCTCTAGATACAAGAAACTTCTTATTTACTTCATCATAGAGACATTATGATTTGGAGGTGTTTGAGTACCCTAGGAAGATACACTTATGACTTCTAGCACCAAGTTTGTTTCTATGTACCTTTGCTATCAAGGCATCACAGGTGGATCCAAAGACCCTCAGATGCTTTACCGAAGGAACATGTCCATACCACATTTCATATGGAGTCTTGTTTCTTATAGCATTAGGTGGACATCTATCCTTTATATATGCAGCACATACAAGAGCATAAGCCCAAAACATTATCTTTACATTTTTGAAGAAGAGCATGGATCGTACCATATTTAAGATTTTCCTATTCATTGTTTCAGCTACACCATTCTGTTAGGGATTATAAGGCACAGTTGTTTGATGTTTGATCCCATGTTGGTGAATATAGTTTTCAAATTCATTTGATGTGTATTATTTTCCATTATCAGTGTGAATAGACCCAATATCAGATTGTGCATCATTTTCAATCCATTTATGAAAATTCTTGAATGTTTGAAAAGCATCAGATTTGTTCTTCAAAAAGTATACCAAACACATTCTCGTGTAGTCATCAATAAATGTCATGATATATTTATTTCCATTTGTAGAAGGAACAAGCATTGGACCACATAAATCTGAATGAATGAGTTCAAGTTTTCTATGCACTCTTGAATGTGAATCATGAAAGGAAT
Source organism: Pinus taeda (assembly GCA_000404065.3). NCBI lineage: Eukaryota > Viridiplantae > Streptophyta > Pinopsida > Pinales > Pinaceae > Pinus > Pinus taeda. The sequence continues at coordinate 27,721 of APFE030244052.1, forward strand.
GTTTGCTATGCTTTCCTAGAATGCAAGCATCACATTGGTTAAGTTTGCTAGGACTTGTAGGCAAACTAGCAACACCATTTTTCTTCAATAAGCGGAGACTTTCATAGTTCAAATGTCCAAATCTAGCATGCCATAATAAACTTGATGGAAGTGTACCTTCTTCATGATGACAATTATATGAGAAATGTTGTGCATGATCAAAGGTTCCTTGCAGCTTAATAAGCCTTTCTTCTCCTATTCCCCTCATGACAAGTGAGTGGTCAGATGCTTTTCTTACCTCAAGCTTGCCATCAAACATATGAATGGAGTGACCTTGGTGGCAGATGTGGACCAAGGACAACAAGTTTCTCTTGAGCTGTGTGAGATATAGAACATGATGCAAAGAAAGTCTAGAAGACCAGGCAATTTAAGTCTGATTGTGCCAAGCCCTGATGGCTTGATTTTTGATTGATATACAAAGTATACTACTCCATCAAAATTGTCAGTGAAATCCTCAAAAAAATCTTTTCTATGAGTCATGTGGCAGGTCGCTCCTGAATCAAGCAACCAATCATTTTTCCAAGAATCAAGTGAAGCATTAAATAAATCTTCATTTACTCCAATGTTACATTGTGCCACAACATAGTGAGTAGATTCAGGTGCTTTACCTTTGTCTGTATCATCAGTTTTACCTTTCTGTTGGTTTCTTTTCTGTTCAATTTTGTCCCATGGTAGCTTGCATGTAGAGGCATCATGTGATCCATTTCTTTTGTATCGTATGCAGTGAAAATATGCCTTATCTTCTTGAGAATGTCTTCCCCCCTGCCTCTAAAATATATTCCTCTTCCTCTTCGTCTACCTCTTCGTCTTGTAGAATCTTGAGCAGGATGATTTTCTTTATGAGCAAGGCACACAGCCTCTTCAAAAGATTCAGGGGCTATCTTCTTTCTAAAAGCTTTCTCTCTTTCAACAAACTTTTTCACAAGAGAGTCAAAGGTTATACCTTTGAGATTTCCATTTTCTTGCAATGACTCAAGATAATTGGAGTAAGTAGGATAAAGTGCCTTGAGAAAAGCAATAAGAGGAATATCCAATTCAACCTCAGTGGATTTGATATCATGCATTATAGACTTTACTTCAAATCCAAGAGCAAGAGGATCATTATTTTGCAGTTCAAGAGTGAAGAGTTCAATCATGAGTTGAACAACTTCAAGTGCAGAATGTGAGTCATAGAGTTCTTTCAGCTTTTGTAAGGCTTCAAAGGTAGTTGAATATGACGAAAATGGCGACTCACCTCTTCATTTACAGATGTTGCGATTAATGCATGAGCTTTGTTGTTCTTGTTTTCCAAAACGACGAGCTCTTTGTCTGAGGTAGGCTATACTGGTTCATTGTCTCCATCTCTGACACACACTCGTTTCCACAACTCATTGAAAATGAGTGTGTGTTTTATCATATGGGACCATTCAGGATAGTTCTCCTTGCCAGTGAGAATTATTCCCACCATAGATATGATTGAATGCATTGTAAAATTCGAGAGTTGTAAAAATAGTTTTGCTGGCAAAAAATGTGCTTTTGTGGAAAAAAAACTTCTGCTGCTAAAAAAATTGATTCTTATATCAAAGTGTATTCTCGCCCCAAACAGTATATTAAACACAGTCAAACACAGGAGCGTTCACTATGTTAGTCACTTTGAAAACGACTTTATGAAAACAACATTATGTTAGCCCAACAACATGGTATATATGGGATATATTCTATATGAAAACAATAGCCACACCAAACATTATATATATCAGCGTATGTATGAAAGCAACAGTGTATTAAAACCATCCAAAACCGAAGCAGGAATAGAATTCCACTACACCATTCATATACCATTGACCATTGAAAGGAATGCTACCACTATCATAAAAAACTTCACCACATATAACATTTTAATCCATTATATGGCATGTCTATCATATAAAAGGAAATGTGAAAGAAAAACTAACACGCATAGTGGTATATAGTTATAGTTTAAATTTCAACACCATTCAAAAGTACCATTCTGAGTGGCACCATCACTCTTCCACTCTGCCACTAGAACGAGGTCTCAATTCTGTGTACTTGATCTCCCTATCGTGCAACAAATCGCTTAGTGTGTGATAGTAGGAGTGGAGAGAAATGAGATCACCAGAATGAGCAGTCCTTCTTACTTCAAATGATCCCAAGTGCTGGCTTGAGTTTATGGCTCTTTCAAGATAGGAAAGCTACGCTTTGCAGTGATGGCGGTGTGTTTTTTTTATCAGAACAGACAATAACTATGAGCGTTTTGTATTCAGGTGGAGCAGCGATAGGACAGGAGTAGTGTAGCAAAGAATAATAATGAATAGCATGGAAATAATGGTGCGTTCAGGCTAGTGGTAATGTCAGAGCTACCAGGCTAGCCAGTCTGCATAGGATTCAGAATACCATAGCCAGAATAGGGAGTTACAAAGCAGAGGGAAGCCAAAAATGGCGCTGGCTCTGATACCATGTCAAGCGAGGAAGTAACTCCATTAAGCAAAAACTTATTCGTGTATTATTCCATCAGGTAGGTCTTTGTTATATACAACATGGAGAGATTGTTCAATTCATCTCCCAATGACTGTTCACATTTCTAATTTAATTATTTACATAAATTCACACAATCATGAGGATTAGGTGTCAACACTAACATATCTTAAACCAACGCTTTTGATAGATTTTTCTGGTTACAACCTTTGGCAAAGGAGTTGGGATGGAAGGTTTTTCCCACCTTCAATACTTTCAAGGGTAAGAGGATTGTTAAAGAGGTGAAATGACAAAAATTAAATGAGATAGTACAAGCTATTGAGACTTAAAATCAAATCTATATATCAAATCCATATATTTACAAATTGTTTGGCCTCCTTCATTTTTTAGATTTTGTAAATTAATATCCTATAAATAAAAATTTTGTGATTGAACATGAAATGGTACTATTTCTCAAATTGGGATGGCATGTTTCCCTATTCTTGGTCATCTTATGAGAACGCATTTTGTAATTATTGTTTGTACCCTACGAATATGAGAGTAAAGATAAAAATATAATACCCTTTCTATATTTTCAATCAAGAGTAGAGAGATGACAAGAAAACATCAAGACAGGGAAAAAATGGTAAGATGAAGAAGCTCTTATATGTTTATTACCTCTCCAGGAGCATGAAGGTTGTTAAAATTGTGATATATTTCAACTTTTGTATTTATATAGATTGGATATGGATTAAATATAACTTATTTTAACAACTTGATCTCTTTTATAGAAGAGGCTTAATGTGTGTTGCTATAAAAACCAATTTATTTATCCAAACATTTCTCCAAGCCTAAAATTTCTTTTTAGATAAAATAATTTAGATATATCATAGCTTCTTTCTTCATGTTACACTTTCTTATTATACTTCCTTACTGAGTTTTCTTTGCAACATGTGGTGCAATTGCTAGTTAATTCACTATACTATTTAGTTCACTATACTATTTATAAATTTGAGAAGTAAACCATTTATGATAAGGTATTTATTCACTTAACATAGGAGAAAATAGTGAAACGTCTACTAATATGATAAAAAACATCATTTACCCAGTGAGAATTAGTGATATATTAAAACCCTAATATCTTATTGTTAAAAGGGTACTGTGACATGCACATAGATAATTACACATAATTAATATTATCAATTCATAAAATATTGTATTATGATGGGTGTACGTCAGACAAATATCTTTAAAGATTTGATAATATATGTATATGAAAATATTTAGCGAGTAATATAAATTGTTGATAGAATATTCCATGCTAAATATAGGGCAAAGTTATTTCTCCTTAAACCTTTTCAAGATTCTTAAATATGAAGAGAGAGTATTAAATAAATTGTAACATGGTCATTGTTTATTGTGCAATAATAGATTTACAAGTTTATGATTTTCTTATAAACTACATCTGACACATTGTGCATTAATACATTTACAAGCTTATGATTTTTATGTAAACTACATCTCACAAGCTTGTCAGTGTTGATTTTTATGTAAACTACATCTCACAAGCCTGTCAGTGTTTCAACAACGGTAAGTGATAATGACCAATTACAATTTTGGCCAACAACAACGGTAAGTGAGATAATGACCAATTATATTTTTGGCTAGCTAACCTGACCCAATGCGGATATGGAGTGAGGTATTATAATATTCACAAATATAGTAATCTAGAAGACTTGACTAGCTAATTGTTCTTTGCCACGTCTTTCTAGGGATATGGAGTGAGGAATTATGGCTAACTAATTGTTCTTCACCACTTCTTGCTAGTATTTCATAACAGTGTCAATTTTTATTGTTTACTAAAACATTTACAATATTCTTATTTGTATTTAAGCTACATCCGAAACACTTCTCCTAATTTCCAGGATGTGGATTCATATAATGCCCAATTAATGTTTTGGCCAAAGAACTCGTCCCACTGTCGATATGGAGTGAGGTATTCTAATAGCCATAAACACATTCATCTCTAGGATTTGGCATAGCTAATTTGAATTAGTGACTTCTCTTGTATTTCAAGACACACAATGCTTCTAGCTAACTCCATGTATTTCTTGTATCTTACAACACCTAGCTCACTCATGTATTTTACAACACCTAGTGCTAACTAATTCACTAGACTATTTATATTGTTATATCTATATATCTATATATCTATATATATATATATATTTATATATATATATATATAACGTGTTTTTCTCATGTTATTTATAATCCTTAAACATTACTGTCAACTTTTCTAAAGTTATTTAATTATAGGGAATTCAAATAAAAAACATATATTTTTTATTTCAAATTTTAAAATAAATAAAATCATTTTAATACATTAATATATTTTTTTTAATAAAAATTATATTTTAAACAATTATACAAAATTGTATATTAAAAAATTTCATATAATTAACATTTAAAATAAAAGTTCTATATTAAAATAATTTAGATATTATTTTTTTATTCATTTTTAAAGTCGTTTTCCTTCCTACTTATAATAAATAAGACCAAATATAATAAGAAATTTGATGATATATCATTGAATGAAAAAATATATATCTTTAAAATATTGTTATATATAGAAATAGAAAAAACAATATCTTTTTATTAAATTATTTTCCTTTTTATTTATAATAACCTTTTATTAAACCGTTTTCCTTTATAATAAATAAAATATAGAAGTATATGCGTTTTCTCTTTTATTTACAAAAAATAAAGTAGAGAAACATACACTTTTTCACCTGCTTAATCTAGAGGAGAAAATATAGAAGTATATGCGTTTTCTCTTTTATTTATAAAAAATAAAGTAGACAAACATACACTTTCACCTGCTTAATCTAGAGGAGAAACAGATAGTGAAAGTTGGATTATTTAATAATATGACGTTATAATTATATTTAGAAAATGTAAAACTAATACTTTTAAATAATTTTTTCACCTCGTTTGATAATAATTATATTTAAAAATTATAAAAATGCTCTTTAACACCTTTTAGATATAAATTCATTTTACAAAAATTATGTAAATTTCAGCGAATAAATATTTTTTAAGCACAATAATTTATTTTTTTATTCTCGTTTCAAAACGTCTTACGACATTCATTTAACATATTTCTTTTACGGTGAAATATATTTTATTTTAGTATATATATATATATAGATTTTTAAAACTCAGAGTGATGACAATATTCAAAACGGGCATCAAGTTGGAGGATTAGCGATCAAAAAATTTTGTATAAACCAGGGATATCATAAGGAGTCGATGCTTGATGAAGTATAGCCACAGAAGAGGTTCCTTGATACAGACGATTAGGGTTATAACCATAATTGGCGACCAATTCGACATTGGCTCCATGACTTTAATCTATCGACTTTATATAACATGAACGGAGGTTATAACCACAGTTGGCTACAAATTCGCATGAGCTACAGCAATTAGCCTGGCGCGTTTGAAAATCTGTATATCACTTTAATCTCTCGCCTTTCCGATGCTCCAATTGGCCTCCCTGGACGGCAATCGCCTCGATTACGGAATTCGTATTAACAACTGTGCGCGTTTATGGCATGGTACTCGTCCTGTGAAACCCGTTTTCATTTCCGGAGCTTCCTCGTGCAGCCAAACGCCTCGCTGTAATTTGACTTCTAGTAAATAATCAAATTCAAACTTTTAATAACCTGGGAGAACTGAAACCCTAAAAAGATTACTTGTTGAACAAGTTATGAATTGCCTACTTTGCAGGCATATTCCGGCTTCTGCCATTTGTCATTGTAGATAGCTATTACCTGGTATAGCTATCCAATGTCAATATATAGATTTGTGCTTCTCATGATTCCTTTGTGACGAGCATCATTGATTTTGACTGACGCCCTTTGCTTAGTAGCAGCGGCTAATGTGAAACCTGCTTTGAGGTTCTTGTGATTCGTAGGTAAAACCCTAAACCCTAAACCCTGTTCTAGTGATTCGTAGGTAAAACCCTAAACCCTAAACCTGCTTTCAGGTTCAATTGTTGAAAGCGGAAGAGTCGACACCCATCTTTCATCCCCTTGCAGTCAATATGAATCCGAACAGACATTGGCCCAGTATGTTCAAGGTAAAGCCCTCCGCGTCTGAGAGTCAATGGGGTGAAGCTTCAAATCCTTCAGCGATTTCCGGCCACAGACAATCTTATGAAGGTGACCATTCACTGGAACTCCAACTTCCTCCTCTTTTGTTTGTGATGGCATCTTTATGATATCAATAATTAAAAGATATTGCTGGGGCCGAATCTGCTTTTGAGATCAATACGCCCACTTGGAGATTAATATGTTTAGATGCAGATAAAGCATAGGAATTCAGCCACAGATAAATGCAGCATGATGTTTTATGTGTTATATTCATATTCAGATGTCCAATTGTAATGGAGTTAGAACATTATTTAGATCAATAAGAAAATCTTGATGTAGCTATACACAAATCCCTTAATAGCAACTGGGTTTTGATGGAATGAAATTTGACTTTTAGCTACGAGCAGGGAAATTTCAGGGTCAAACGAAACCCTAGATATGCATTTTTATGAGGCATAACCTACTTTCGTGGTTTATGTCTGCCTCTTAAAACAATTTCCCACTACTTTCAAGGGTGAGCCGAATTAACCCGGCGATAGAATGGTCAATAGTATGAGTTCGGAGGAATATTATTTCAAATCTAATTAAAGTATAAGGAACAAAGCTCTGACAACTATAATTTGTGCAGGTACATCATCAAAGAATGAGGAAAGGAGCCAGCCGGAATCAAAGCCCAGATGGAATCCAACACCAGAACACATCCGGCTTTTAGAGTCCATGTTTAACTCTGGGGTGACAAACCCTACCACAGAGGAAATATGGAGAATCAGAGCTCAGCTGGAAGAGTTCGGAGAAGTTCGCGACGCCAGCATCTTCTACTGGTTTCAGAACAAAAAGGCCAGAACCAAGCAACGGCATAGCCATCTTCACTCTGGAGAGACCTCTAAATCTGGCTCAGAAAAGAGTAAGACTGATCAGTCTAAAGAAATCATCGGAGTTTCTGAGAAAACAGCTAATTCGTTGGGCAACACTGGGGAATCCTACTCTTCTATTGTGCCAGCTGCCCAGTTTTTCACTCAACAGGACCATTATCATTTGCAAATAAATGAAGGAATCAGTAATGATCAATGCAGTTACACTGACGCAGTAGCAGCTACGGCAGGAAGAGGAGGAATTTTTAACGAAGGTACATGTACTGACACCACCGAAAACTATTTTCAACCCCACCCTTGAGCATGCCTCTCGCGTCAGTTTTTTATCACACTTTGAAATCCCATGTATATAAATATATAACCCTAACGAGCACAAACACCTAAAAGTCCTTTCAATTAGGTAGATTGGTGCCATGATTGCTTCTGTGACTATATATTTGTTTCTAGATAGCAGAACATACACCTAAAAGTTGCTTGACATATGCCATTCAGACAATTGATATTGTTCTGCTGGATGTAATATATATGTCTGAGAACATTTCTCTGCAGGGACTAGCGAGGAGTTGAAGTACGGCCGCTCAATAACTGTAGTCATAAATAACGTTCCATTTGCAGTCCCCGTCGGACCCATAAATGTCAAGGCTATGTTCGGTGAAAATGTAATTTTTCTTCACTCTACAGGCCAGCCGATTTTACTGAATGAATGGGGCTTCACCATGGAATGCCTGCAGCATGGAGCTATGTATTACGTGGTATGCCTAATGCCCATGCCGACTTTCATACAACTATATTTTGAGAAGTTTTCAAACTATTTGTAGAACTTCAGTAAAATTTAACCTCACCGCTATGCTTTTAACATTCTTTATTCAACTTTCCAGATATGAAACGTTATTCATCAATGGTGGTGTTGCTGTCTTGGTTCGATTTGGAAATGCATAGCGCTACTCATCAATGCTGGATTTCCTGTCTCGGTCCGATTTTCAATTTCATACAGTTTGTTATCTAGGATACAGTAAATTCTATGTTGATTCTTGGTATTATATTGCATATGGTTGCTTCTCTAGGAATTATCAAACTCTGTGTCAGAGATGCATTTATATTTAACATTTGTTAATTTGTAGCAGGGTTATATTGTACTCGCTGTTGTTCTTTTGTGTGTTTACGGGCTTGCATCATGCCCTTCATAAGGATGGATAGCACCGCACTTTTATATACAATATATATAAATATGGAAGTGGTTGCGGCTCTAAAAGGGGGACAAGTTATGCTAAATTTGAAACATGTTTCTAGGTATTCTTTATGTAAATTTCCTCTAAATTTAATAATCAATTGGATTAGTTTGTATCACAAATTGAATAGCCTCTGTTAAGAATAGCATTCAACTATATCACATAACATCAATTGTACTCATTCCTGCTAAATGAAAATAGTTACTACGGAGAATATTTTTTATTTAACCATAGTATACACCATTCCTTTGAAAACCAACCTTGTGAAACGGAAAATATTGACACAAGAGAGTGGTTTAACATTGTAGTGAACTTATCAATGAAATGGAAATCGAAATATGGGTGAGAATTTTATATCTCTAAAATCGTTAAGTTAAAATTGATAATCATAAATTTTTATTTTTTTATATCATATTCTTAATTTATTTACATTTACATTTTTAGAACATTGTTTTTATCTTACTTGAAGTATATGAAGAGTTGGGTTTTTTAATACTTCTAGATAAAGTGGTTAAATTGTTATTTTCATGGTATAAAATAAGTTGTGAATCTAAATATTGTTAGGGAATTTTTTCTAGAAATATGCACATCATTTTACTATAGTGGTAAGAATTTATCCAAAACTAATATAACAAAAAAATGAATTGCCTTTAGTTAAGTGAGTTTTTGGAGTGAATACCTTAGTTATCCTCATCCACAATGAAACATTGAAAAGCTATAATATTTGGATAGTTTCTACTTCCTAATGTTGAATATGGTTAGAATAATTAATGATTTCCTATCTTCAACAATTTTCCAATCTAACCATGATTTCCCTTTTATGTTTTATTCTATTGATCACTCAAATCAAAGATATAATATTCCTTTTGAGCCTTTTAAGTGGAATTTGAACAATACATCTAAGTGTAGTTTTATAATATCAAATGGATCTAAAAGACACGATTTAAACTCTTATGTTGTCTAAGTAAATCCAAGCTAAAAGAGATTAGAATTTCTACCATGCATAATGAATACTTTCATTATGATGAAGCCTTGAATTTGAAGCAAAACAGGCATTGAAATGATGTTAAAAATATCAAACTAGTCATGTGGCTTATCAATAGATCTCCATATATGATAAGTTATGTATATAACCAAATATTTCCTAGGAAATTATTATAAATAAATTAAATTATAAGCCTAACTGTTAATAACTTACCCTCATTAACAATATGAATGAGGACAACCTCACAAAGCTTCTTACACATTTGAAATTCACCCTTTTCTTCAAATGAGCTAAAAAGAGGTCCTTACACAAGTGTTTTCAAAACTCATGTTAAAGAAGTGATCTAAGCTCCAATAAGAACAATTAAGGTTTTATTTAGTACCCCTCTCCTCTTCTCAGTATTGATTTAACATGTGGTTTTTCCTCCTACAAGAACGTTGTGTAGGAAAAGTAAATGGTCAAATTCCCCTCAAATTTAGAAATTCCAAGTTGAACTGAAAAGGGCTCTCTCTTTGGGTAGCGATGGGTCCTATGTTAAAATAATAAAGGTATTGGTCTAAGAGAACCAAAATGTTTAAGCCAACAAATAGGGGTTAAAATGTAATCGAGATAGCTCAAAAGTCCAAGTATATTGTGGAGAGTAATGTGGTGAACAAATACACCACTAATATTGAGAAATAAAAGCTAATTTGAATGGAATGAAATATCAAAGGTTCTCATCTTTATAATGCATCTTTGAAAAGCATCAAGATCATATCTTTTGAGACACCAGAGATGGAAAAACTACTCTCCTTTGGAAGGACTCCTCCCTGTAATGACCTAAGCTCAATTAGTTAAGTAACTCACATAACTTTTAGGATTTTCTCAATGCTAGGGGATAATTAAAGTTACACACTATTCAGAATCCTAGTTGAATTAGGGATCCACTAGGAAATGTTGGCCCCCCCATCAATGCGTCACAAACACTAACCTTTTCATTCCTCAATCATTAGAATATGATCTAGAGAATAAATAAATAAATATTCAATCATGAGATGATTTTCGAAGATGGGGTCACAAGCTAAAGGGGAACTCTTAGCGAAAGGAACATATAGGATAATATAAAAGATCAAATGGTAAAGACATTAGTACCAATGGGTTGACATTTTGTAAGCTACATTTATGGTGTAGAGTCACTCTTCTTCTTTAGTCTTTATCATAAAAAAAAAAAAAAAACAAAAACAACAAAAAAAAAACAAAACAAACAATCTTTCCTTGTGATAAATTACAACAAAGAGAGATGTTCAATTTGCAAAGACTACTCTTCTAGCATAAATGTAGTTGGTCATCTCTTCAATCGTTCCTTTTTTTCTTCTCAAAAATAGGATTCAATGGCCACATTATTTATATAATCACATCATTGATAAGCTTGAAACCAATCATAAGAGAATGGAGATCTTACCCCTTGTCTTCAGAAATTATTCCCAAGTTTCATTTTGTGGGTTATGTGGAAAGAGCTTAACATTACTTTAAAAAAATCTTCCACCTCCCTAGATTAGATTTTGCATTTTATCTTTAAAAAGTTTCATGAAATCGTCAGCATCTCCCCTTTGGCCACTTCATATTGAATCTACAATCCTTGAGAAAGAAATATGGTTCAGTTACCTAGGTTTCTTGACCTCCATCCTTCCTTCTCCTTCTATTTCTCAGACCCATTCGTGTTAGCCCATGCATTTGGTCTCTATTTCCATCTAGTTTTCTTAAACTTAACTTAGATGGTCACTAAGAACGAATTTAAAGCCAACTCAACTTTGGAGGATAATTCATAATTTTCTAAGGGAATATTATTCACATTTATGCTGGGTTCATGAGGATAGACAGTAACAATGTCACAAATCTCTTTTCCTTAGAAAAAGGTCTACATATTCTGTAAAAAAAATCACTTTGACAGATTTATCATAGAAGGAGACTAGTCAATGGAAAAGAAACATAAGTTTAGAATATCTCCATCTAAAGTATCAAATAGATAGAGATTGAAGGGTGGTATGTATATAGTGGGTCACCATTTTGGCTAAAATAGTACCACATATAGTTTTTCATGTCAAAATATAGGTTAGTCAAACTAGGGGATGCAACATTAGGAAATAATATTCAATCAGCGTTGGTCACATGTTGAATCAAGACCACTAAGAAACCCTTGTGATGAGATAATTGTTTATGATATCACTCTCAACGATGGGTATCCATCGATAAATAGGAAAGTCACCCCTTCCCATAGGTAGTATACAATATTTTATTATGCTGTGATGTGGGAGATAATCATATTTAATAAAGTGTTAAGCTCAAGAAGTAGGTTTCTATTGCACTACACCCACCCATTGGTTTCTTCCTCTTAAGCAAGCATAATGAAAGATGGCACCTATAGGAAGGTAAGAGAGTTATCCAGACATAAAGCTTTGGAACCTTATGTACAATAACTAAAACCTAATTAAGTGTAATAATTTAAATTATGATCAACTCCCTTACGAGAAAGCTTTTTGATTTGGTCTAACAATGAAATTGTTCATAGATATAACTTTATTCTCTAAGTTTATTCACTCCAATTATTCTAATTTCTATTGCATCAATATTTTTCAATATCACCCACTAATAGCATGGATTTTTTCTACCTCTCCTATCAAATATTGAAAATCAGTGCGTTTTATTCCCTATCCAAAAACTTTCAAAATTGAGGTCAGATTATATGTCTTTACATAAGAAATCTATTCTTGATAGTAGTCTAACCCACAATAGAGATGATTGTTTTAATTTTTTCCATATCTAAGTTTTTCACAAAGCTAGTGCTATTCTTGGTTACCCTTGTCTTTTCTTTGGCTCGTTATTACTATTGAAGAATCTACCTTTTCACAATGATAACTATTTGTAAGGTAACTTTTCATTTCTTTTATTAGCATAATATTCACTTGATATTATTGGAGTATGTTTTCTTACTTCATCAAATAGTTACCAACCAAAACAGACAAGAACACAAGATGTTGGCTTTCTACGAGGGCCAAAACCTCTCTCTCTTTCAGAGGAAATCCCACACAAGTTATTCCTATCGAGATTCCAATTGATGAATACCAAGACCATTACTGTTGACCTAATAGCCACTCCAATATCAACACACACGTTCTCTTGATAGTCCTCTTTGAGATCTTCATCATTGTCTAGATGCTGAGATCTACCTTGACACTCAGATCCTTTATGGTTAACACTGAGATTTTCATTGTTAACTCTAAGATCTTTATTGTTGTCTTGATGCTGAACTCTTCTACTACATTGAGACAAAGTTATACTTCATTGTTATATTACTGATATTGTAATAGAAGTGGCATCACGAAATCTTCATATCTATTGTTCTTGCGAAACCTCAGAGAGGCTTCTGAGTTGCTTACTGCAATGATACCAAAGCTACAAATCTTGATGACTGTGGTAAAGGTCTGAGCCTATCACTATAATCCATCTTAAAATATATATGATTTGATGATGGTGATCATGCTTTTATAATCTTAAAGGAGTTTGATCTCTCTTACCATGTCACAGATTTGATTTGTCCTTTTTCATCCTAAACTACTCTCATATGTTTCTCCCCATCTGACATATAGAAATATAACCAAACTTTCTTCTCTGTCATGGTCATTTTACTCGACATCTGAATTCCTTGACTATTGTACCTTAGTCTGAGCTTCTCATCTGCTATTTACTTGTTGTAGCTTGCAATATGAATTCTTCCATAGTAATGGATCACTAAAACAATGAATACACACCTTTTCTAATCATCGAAATCTCAGAGTGATGAAAAGTTACTTCTTTATCTTTCTACAACGAGCTTAGCTTCTTAGATATAGTTGTTCATCCATATATAAGCTGACTTGTAATCAGAAAGGTATGTGTCTATTTTTGAGAGCCGACTTGAGTTGTTTAATTCCTCTTGTTGGCCGACTTCAAGATGAGTTTCATGCTTGTCTTTGGGAGGGATATTTACAAATATTTATATACATTGACTCATTCTTAAGAAGAGATTCTTCATACATTACATTGACTCTTTCACTTAATAATAAACCCTAAGGCTCTCAATGGGATCCACTAACAAATGAACCTCTTGCTCACAAAACCCATGAAGCAAGCCATACAAAAATAATTGTATTTCTTTTATTTCATCATTTACAAAGATAATTTGATTATGAAGAATGAACCTAGTTATGTCTTACAACACTCCCTCTTCACTTGGGAGGTATTCATAATGGTACTTGGTCATTCTCAAGCTGAAGAATTTCTCATAAGAAGAATTAGATTTGTAACCCATCTGTATAGCATCATAGAAACCAATAATGTTTCCATAGCAAGGCTTTGACTCACAACTCTATCTCTCATTAGATTAGAGTACAATGTTGGCAAGACTAATGACTATAGACATCTTCATCATTTCTCTCAAGGTACATACGCACCTATGTGTTCACTGAATATGACCTTCTACGAATATTCTTATCTTCGGTTCCCAACCCTAAAAGAATATCGATCCTCTTGCTTACTCTTATCTTGGATTCCCTACACATCCTCAAAGAGCATCATATGCCAGATGATCACCCAATAATCCATTCTTTATTCCTAAGAGAAGACAATAATGTTGTGTCTATCTCTCCCTCTCAACTAGGGAAGATACGCCTATTCCTATAAAGGAATGTACCCAAGCTCCCTCTGACCAAGGACTTGACCAAGCTCCCCCTTAACTAGGGATTCTCCTTTTCATTAGCAACTTCTTATTTGTGGGTCCTTCAGCTGCGTGATCAAATTCTTTCCTTGATGTCATGAAATTTAGTCGAGCTTCTTCCTTGTATGACATTAGCCATCGATCACTTTCCTCCTTGGTTTGTCATTTCATTCCTTTATTAATGGAAAATGGCCTTCTTGGTACATATCTGGAACCTTATTCATATAACTACTTCTTTTCTCATCATGCTTTTTTTAGGAATCTCCATCCACCACATGAATGTTAGTTGTACTTGTACTTACATCTTTTGTTATAGTAGCCTTGCATGATCTCATCCAAATTTTAATTCAAGAAATCAAAACATAAAATTAAATCAAATAGTACCTTACAAGATGGCTCTTTATCATGAAATCTTCCTGTAGGTACCAACATCCTGCATCAGAGTCTTCATATCTTTTGGGGAGATTTATTAGTCAAATGTTCTTGTTCTTTTGGATGTTGATTGCCTCTATCATTATTTCATATCTCCCGATCTCTTCCTCTTACACATTACATTTCCAAGAGCTTCCAACTAGAGTTCCTTAATTGTAGTTAACCACCTCATACTTCATATGAGGACATATTAATGTTGATTTCATCTAGTGTGATTTATGACTTTTTGCATATCTTTTAGAGGAGGAGATCATTTTCCCTTGATCATGCTTTTGAACATAGAAGTAGTGGTCCATGTTACCTCCAACCATACGACATGGTTTTATAATATTGAATTCAAGCATATATACCTGATTTTACCTTTATGTCATCTAGGTTTCTTCTAGAAGCTTCCTTGATTGGAAAGATCTTCAACCCTTTGATCTGCTTCATTTCTCATGTCACCATACCATCATCCATGGACATCAAAAGTTGGAGTTTCTGATGAAACACTTGCTTCCACTCTAGATATGTGAATCCTCTGATGAAGATTCCATGAGAGAATCTTAAGGATCTCACATATTCTTATTCAATAGATGTTTCCCTTTTGACTAATGTATGATTAGCGTTTTCCTAGATGATTTAATCATTTCCTTCAATATCCAATGAGGTTCCGAAGAGTTATATCCCTCAAGTTTGATAGTCATGGATTTTGTTGCCTTTTTCCTTCATGATTCCCATGGTGATGTCACGAGCTCTTGTTTCTAATTCTTTCACGATGCAACAATGCATCTTATGATAAGACCCTTTTGTGAGGGATACCATCATAGTAGAGATATGTTACTCCCTCTTTCCTTGGCCCTAATCGGTGACATGAGCTTTATTTCCATAGTATTGAATATTGTACTATTCTATCTTGACTGAGGACCAAACTTCCCTTTCCTTTTTGAAAATGTTTGATTTTTTTAACCTTCAAGACTTTTTCCCTCAACTTGTATTTTTCTATCTAGCATAGAGACCACAAGTTGTCAAATGAGGTAAATTTCTTGTTCATGGACATTTTTTACCTTGCTCATCGGTTAGTTCATTTAAGAACAATGATGATTATCTTCTTATCATGTCTCTCAAATCTCCCAATTGAGATCTTATGAAATTCATTCTTTGATACATTTAATTTTGTGTATGTTGGGTCTAAGTGGTGTGACCTTCTTTAATGCCTTTTTAAAGAATATATATTCTAGCATTTCATATATCTCCTTGACATCTCCTCTTCTGCTACATAGGTACAAGAGGTCCTTTGACTAATTTTATAATAATCGTATGATTCCCTTCATATTTTCCATGCATTCAAATAATGCTTTATCTTTAGAGACCTTTCCATAGATATCAATTACTTCCTTTTCAAGGACTATATCTATCCTCATTTCATATGCAAGGAATCTCGATGACCCATCCAACTTATAGATCTCCTTGTAAGCATGAAGTCATTTTACCAAATAAATTAAGGAATGAAAGATACTTACTTGACAAGTGAAGATGACCTCTTCTACTTGATCACTTTGATGATGGTTGAAGGTGTATTAGATATTTCTCTTGGATGATATTATTTCAAATGAAAAATCCTTTCGTCAATAGAAAAGGTTGCTCCTCTTGATGAGGATGATTTTTTGCCTCCTCGGATGATCTTATTCTAGGGCAAGGAGATGATCCTTACTTAGTTTTATAACCTTGATCATGACAATGGCTTCTCACCTTCAATATGATTTGCCTTCTTTTGTAGTGTAGATCATAACTGCTTCTAGGATTTCAACTTTCTCCAAGACGATGTGATTCTTGTTTTTGAGGTCCTTCAAGCTACCTTGCTTTGTAGACAACTTGATGAGGGTCTTGGTGACCTTTTGTTGATGACTACAGAGACAAATAATCTTGTAGATCTTGATCCATTTCTTCGATATGCTTGAACTTTCTTTGATGCCCTCCTTGAAACTTGATCCTTCAATGTCTCTTTGTTTCTCTTCATTTGAATTCAACACCTTAATTATAACACCATGTTGAATAATCTAGGGCAATTAGGTTAATAAGATTCTTATCACGATGATAACAATTTGTGAAGTACCTTTTCATTGTTTTTATTTTTATTTTTCATTAGCAAAATCTTCACTTGATATTATTAGATTGTGTTTTCTTACTTCATCAAATAGTTACAAAACAAGAGAGACACGAACTCAAGATGTTGGCTTTCTGCCAGGGCCAAAACCTCTCACTGTTTGAGAGGAAAATGCACACAAAATATTCTTATTGAGATTACAGTTGACAAATACCAACACTACGACCCTTGACCTAATAGCCATTCCAATATCAAGACACAAGTTCTCTTGACAATCCTCTTTGAGATCTTCATCATTGTCTGGATACTGAGATATGCCTTGAGACTGAGATCCTTTATTCTTGACAGTGAGATCTTCATTGTTAACTCTAAGATCTTTATTGTTTCCTTGACACTGATCTCTTCACCATAGAGCTAATATAAATTGTATTTACAATGAATTAGTATGTTTTCTTACTGCATCAAAATAGAGGTATATTTCATTGTTCCATTACTAAGGCTATAATAGAGGTCGCTTCACAATATCTTCATAGCTATTGTTCTTACGAAATGTCAAAGAGGCTTCTAAGTTGCTTACTATAATGATACCAAAGGTAGAGATATTGATGATTATGTTAAAGGTTTGAGCCTATCACTGTAATCCATCCAAAAATATATCAAAGTTGATAATAGTGATCATCCTTAGAAAATCAAGAGGAGTTTGAGCTCTCTTACTATGTTAAAGATCCAATTTTTTCTTTGTCATCCCAAACTATTGTTATATGTTGCTGCCCATCCAACATACAGAAAGATAACCAAACTTTATTATTTTTTGTGTTCATTTTCCTCAACATCTGAATTCCTTGAATGTTGTACCTTAGTCCAATATTCTCATATGAGCCTTCCATGTTATATCTTGCATCCAAATCCTTTCATATTAGTGGATCACTGAAACAAGAATACGCACCTTTTATGATCATCGAAATCTTAGAGTGATGTGAAGTTACTTCTTTTTCTTTTTGCAATGAGCATAGCTTCTTATATATAGTTGTTCATCCGTATATAAGCCAACTTTTATTTCCAAAGAGATAGACGGTGTGAGTTGTTTAATTCATCTTGCAGGGCGACTTCAAGAGGAGTTTCATGGTTGTCTTTTGGAGGGCTATTTAGACATATTTATATACATTGACTCATGCTCAAGAAGATCTTCTTCATACATCACATTGACTCTTTGACTCAATAATAAATCCTAAGGCTCTCAAAGGGAGCTGCTAGCAAATGAACCTCTTGCTCAAGAAACACATGTAGCAAGGAATACAAAAATAATTTTATTTCTTTTATTTCATCATTTACAATGGTAATGCCATTATGAAGACTGAACCTAGTTATGTTTTAAAATAATTAGTTTTCTCATTCTCAACACATATATTTTGTATCAGTGTACTTTGTCATGGATTTGGAAAACTAACCCTATCTCAATAGATATCACCTTCTTATAGCTCCCATTTAGAGGGACAAGGTGGTGTGAACTCTCTAGGGTGATAGAATCGTCATTAAACATTACACCTCTTCATGGTATCAGATCTATTTTTCATGGAAGGGTAAGTTTTTTTTTTGTTTCAAGGGCACATTGAGACGAAGTTGTGTATTGCTATTATCTTTATTTATCTATAGTTTCCTTTCCCTAATCTACATTATTATTTATTTTTTAATGTTGGTTTAACACTTTTGAATGGCCAAGACACTTGTCATGGCATAATACCATATTTCTTATTAACTCTTGTGGTTCAATTATTCCAAGCAATTATCTATATTTTGGTGTTAGAAGTCATAAACACCTAGTGGCATGCTTCTTGTAATATATGCCATATTGGGTAATATTCAATAAGCCAATGGTGAATGGTGGTGCCTTTCAAGTAACTTGGGATATTCTATGTTTTCTCATTGTTTTAATATTGAGGTTGGAGGTGGTTCCTTTCAAGTGGTCTGGAGTCTGTCTTAGAACTGTGGCTTAGATCTCAGAACCACAGGAATTGAATTCTTTTTTCCATAGAATAATTTCCATTATTTTTATTCCCTTTTTCTTATCAAATACTTCTAATCCTATGTTAGCAGAGGGTATTAAAGGTATAATGCATGCTTTATTGGTTTTCTATCTTATGTTATATAATTGAACAAGTAGTTAGTTAAAGGGTAGCCTTATACCACATATATATATGTATATGTATATGCATATGTATATGTATATGTGTATGTATATGTATATGTATATGTATATGTATATGTATATGTATTACCTGTTAGACTAATTTATCACATGTTAGGGCAAGGAAATTGAAGTAATTCATTAATGTTAGATGCAATTTTGTAGTTATGGTGTTTAGTAGAGCATGGGATGAACATGTCAGGCATGTTAGAAAATTATTTGATACTTTGAAAAAGAAGAGTTTGTATGTGAAATTGTCAAAGCGTGAATTTGGAAAGACATCATTAGTGTACTTGGGTTGTGTTAGACGGGGTGGTGAATCGAGAATAGATCCCTCTAAGTTTGAGGAAAATGTGAATTGGCCCAAGCATACATTAACAAAATAAGTTATAATTTTCCTAGGAGTAGTCCAGTATTGGAAGAAATTTATTGCTAACTTCTCATTCATTACATCGCCTTAACATGCATTGATTAGTGTGAAACAATTCTTTTAGTGGGGAGGCAAACACCAAAAAGCCATTGATACATTGAAAGAAAATATCAATACCACAGTACTGTTAGTGTTGCTATATTTGTAGTGGTTGTTTCAGATAGAGACCGATGCAAGTGGATATGATGTGGGAGTAGTTTTTATGAAACAATGAAATCCAATATGCTATAACTCTAAGACCTTTTCTAAAATTGTTATTAATTATCCTAGCTATGATAACAAGTTCTATGCTTTAGTAAAAAATGTTAATAAATGGAAGCATTACTTAATGGGAAAGGAAACAATAATACATACAGATTATCAAATACTACAATATTTCAGTCGTAGTCAAAACTATAACAATCCATACATTTCATATTGATGGAATTTCTATAGTAGTTTCATTTGGGCATCAAGTAGAAGAAGGGTGCAATTAAAAATGTGGTTAATATGCTATCTAGATCTCCAATTAATGCATTTGTATTATTCAATAATGGTTCTTTAGCTTTTGAGATTTATGTTGAGCAATATGATAGGAATGTTGACTTCAAGGATGTGTACAAGAGATTAACTCATGTTTGCATGAAGAGAATTAAAATTTGTAAGGAAAGTTACTTTGTCACGTCAATAAATTATGTATTCCAGAAGACAAGAGAATGCATATGATTAAAGAAGGCCACACATGTTGTATTTCAAGGCATTTTTTTGTAGGAAATACTATAGCTCATTTGAAGAGATTTGGTTATTGGCCTTCAATGAGAGAAATAGTATCCAAATATGTTAAAGGGTGTGTATTTTGTGCCACTAGTAAATCCACTAATAGGAAATTAGGTTTGCCTACACCCCTTACAACTCCTTCTCATCCATGGGAATGTATATTTATAGATTTGTTAGGAGGTTTACTGATGTCCAAAAGAGGTCATGATTATTAGTTTGTAGTTATGGATAGGTTCAATAAGATGTGTGTTTTGGTTCCTTGTAAAAATAAGGTAACAATTGAACAAATCATGCAACTATTCTTTTAGTATATTTGGGTTCAGTTTAGATTTTCCATATCTATTATATCAGATCAAGATTCCCACTTTTTTAGGATAATTTTGGTCAAGCTTGTGGGGGAATGATGGGCACCAAGCTGAAATGGAGCACTTGTTTTCACCCAAAGCTGAATAGGTCAATAGGATTGTAGTAAATTTTCTCCAAGGATATCGCAATAAACATCATAAGGTTTGGGAAGAATAACTACCTTAGGTGGACCATGCCTACAACCAAGTATTTCATTCGTCAAAACAAATATTTCAATTTGAAGTTTATTTTGGGCACATGTCGAAGTCTCCATTGTATTTAGTTCTTGGGAAGGATGTTGATTCTAATGAATGTAAATATGAAGATGAATATTCATACAAAAGATCTAGACGGTGCATCAAGTAGTGAACAAATAGTTGGAGAAGAGCCAATCCCAATATAAGGCTCGGAATGATAAACATATGATGGATAATCACTATCAGGTTGGTGATAGAATTTGGTTACACATCAACAAGAATAGGTTAATAATGGATGATGAGAAGCTCACGCCAATCCGATATGGCCCATTTACTATTTTGGAGAAGATTGGCAATAATGCTTTCTAGTCAAATCTACCACCAGATATGTAGATTATTGAATTGAGAGTGTGGAAAATTTGACATTATATGAGCCACTAATGATCATGGATCAGGATGAGAGTGTTCAAGTTCCTTCCATTCACAATTTTTATCTTGAGTATCTAGATAAGTTGTAGGAAGATGTCATTGTAGACATGAAAATGACAACTTCACGTAGAGGAGATGTAGAACATATTTCAGTGGGTCTTAAGATAATGAATACAAACAAATCACAATGGATCGAGATAGGGAAAATGAGGGAGAAATACCCTTACCTATTTGTTGATTAATACACCTTTTGGTGGTCTAAAGGCTTCCTAGTGGGGAGCAATGATCCAGGAAAATTCAAAATGGCCAAAAATTCAAAGTCCCCAAATTTTGATGGAAATAACGCCAAGTCAAAGATCTTAAGAAGATGATTCCAATAAAATTTTAATTATATTAAATAAATTCCATATGAGAATGTTATCGCACTTTGAAGTTTTTGAACAATAACTAAAAAGTCAACCATACGATGACATGTGCAACCTCTCAAAGCGACACATGAAAGGACCTATGAATAACACTTCGCAATGATTTAAGGTGACACTTCGCAATGATTTAAGGTGACGTGGCAGTGACTCGATAATGAAATGTGGAATTATGTGGTTGATGAATTGGCATGTATGTGGTAGACAAGTAGACCAATCTGGAAGTGCCACATAACCCAATCAAAGAGCGCAATATGACACCCTGAATACTAAGCCTGAATGCTAAACTATGGGTTTAATTCAACTAACCAACACCGACGTGATTTGAAAGGAAGACCATCGAGAAAGTGACCAACAACTACCCCAATGAGGCATACCATGACCATGTCCGTTTGAATGGATAAGCATATATATATATAAGTTTGGTTTTATCCATATTATCAAAATGGGGAGGCTGCCGCCATGACCTTTGAAACCCTGCCGACAACCCAGTTCACATTATTTGAAATATAAACTGGTTAGGGTGACAACCGGGATGGAATATATGTTGCTTAATGTAATGTTATGCCATATGGTTACAAGGTATAACCGCCAACAAAATTCGACAATCACAACACAACACATGGCGGAGGAATTTTTTATTAACGACATATGGTTGTGGAATGTATGCTATATTAATATGTGCTGAGGGTTTTAATATATGCTATGATATATATAGCATATAAACCAACGAATGTGTAGTGACGGATATGCACGTGGACTATATAAAATGCTGTCAATATAAGTTATTGGATCATCGAGTACATTATACTTTGCAGTTATGTTAGAAAACACTCACCACGTAATAGAAATGTTATTTGTGTGATATGGATACGATATAACTCCGTCGAGAGTTCAACCATAGGATATGGTTCTTGTAATATATGTCGTTGGGTTTTAATACATGTTACCTTTATCATATGTGGTTACAATAGGGCCGCAACCTCGGCGGGCTGGACCTCGGGAATGTGCACCCTCAAAGCCTATATATGTAAAATCAATTTTCCATTGCGCTGAAGCTTTGTGTCTAGGTTATTTTTTTACTAACATTTGTCTTTTATGACCTAGTTTTGGATTGTGTATTATGTGTAAAACACAAATTTGAACTTTTTGAAGTCGAGTAAAAGGAGAGATACCTCGAAAAGAGTTTGTAAAGTTCATTGTGTAGCTACAAAAGAGATTATAGCATTACAGTTTTGAATGAAGGATGATCTCCCTTGATTTTGTAGCGTGAATATCACTGTCTTTGTGATAAATCATAGAGTTTATGTTTTTTGGATAATTGTAAAAGGAAACTTTTTGCCAAGGTTTTTTTAGTGTCTTTTGTAAAAATGTAGGGTAGAGTGAAATTTGTGGAGATTGGTAATTGAAATAATTCGACTTATTTGGCATTATAATTGAAGAGTCCAATCCATTGGAAGTGGGCCATGGGGATGTAGCTTGTTAAAAATATTAGTGAGAAAAAGGTCTCTTAATTTGTGCCTTAATCATAGGATTTAGAATGAGTTGTGCATGACTCGAGTTCCTAAAAATTATAAGATTCCTTGTAAATTAGGATGACTTCCTCAACTTTAGGAATCAGTCCCTAAAAATTAGGATGAGATTGGTTGTAGTTATCTAATGTGTTGAAATTGAAAGTCAAGTTCTTGATTTTCTAGTGTGAATTCATTGAGGAAAAACATAAGTTATTAAGTTTGAAGTGGTTGACTTGAAATAGGACAGGTTGCATGAGCACTTAACTCATGCTAACTCAATTAATAACTAAAGCATTCCTTAGAAATATCTCTAATTTTAACCATTACGATTGTCTTTAAAAGGAGGAACAAATGCACAATTTTAATCATTATCTTGGTGAGCCTAAGTGGGTGAGACCAACTAATAGGAAGCACAAGTTTGTGCACAAAGCTTGTGTGAGGAAGTCTCTGCAAGAGAAACTTGTAGATAGGCTGGTAGAGGCTAACATAGATAAGTTGTTTTTCAAAGTTTCAAGCTTAGAATAAGTAGGAAAAACAAGTGTTTCTTTTAGATTGAAACTATAGTATTTTCTAAGAGATCAATTGCTCATTTTTTTCTATCAATAAAATTATCATCAAGAAGTTGGTTTTCCTTGTTAGTTTCCCTAGTAAAAAAAATTGCCTTGAATTGTGTAACTATGTTTTGTTTTAGTTCCTAATTCTACTGCAAATTGAGTAGAGAAATTATGTGTTTGTAAGAAAACAAAGTGGGTTTCAGATTTTTCTTATCATCAAATCATAATTTCGTGGAAATTGTACATGGTATTAGAGAAGTTGCAATAGATTTAAGGCTCATTACAAGTGCATATTTCAGAATGAGAAGAATGTATGATCTCAAGTTGGTGATTCTTCTTCCAAGTTTTATGTTGATTGAATTCTAGGTGTTGAGGGCTATTTAGAGTAGTGAAAAACATATTTGTAGCAACCTATGTACAATATGTTGGAGGCATGTTCATGGTTGTATAGTTTCCCTAAGTGTTGTGGATAAGTGGTAGACTTATCACAACAAGTGGATTGTATTTTGATAACCAAAGAATTGACATTTGGAGCATCCAAGAGCAGTCAAGTGGGTTGGTTTTTATTTCCTAGTTCATAGGTTTGGTGTTTGACAAATCAGAGATAAGAGGGCTCATTGAAATAGTCATAGATCAGTGAAGGAGTGACAATATGTGGGAAGATCTGAAAGCCCTAAGAAGAGTGATTGTAGCAACTGATATGTCACAAAGATAGGTCATATATGGAAGGCCTAGCACTGTACATAAACATAGGTGTGAACAATGACTTTTATATGTAGTATATAGTAGCTTGAAGACCTCAAGTAGAGTATCCATGAAAGTAGCCATGAGATGTTAG
>APFE030244052.1:61824-82937 GCA_000404065.3 Pinus taeda
ATCCTTTTATTAAATCATTTTCCTCATTACTTATAATAAATAAAATATGGCCAATTATAAAATAATTTTGATGATATATAATTCAATGAAAAAATATATATTGGTTTTTTAAATTATTTTTGTTATAGAAAATAGAAAAAAAACAGTTTTATTTTATTTAAATTATTTTCTTTTTATTTATATAACTTATTATAAACTATTTTCTTTTATAATAAATTAAAATATAGAAGTATATACCTTTCTCATTTATTTATTAAAAAATAATGTAGAAAAACATACACTTTGTCACACCCTTAATCTATAGGAGAAATAAATAATGAAAGTTGTATTATTCTTGTTATAATTATATATAGAAAATGTAAAAATAATACGAGTTGTATTATTCTTTTAATAATAAATCGTTATAATTATATATAGAAAATATAAAAATAATACTTTTAAATATTTTTTTCACATGGTTTTGATAATAATTATATTTAAAATTTATAAAAATACCCTGAACACCTTTTGGATATAAATTTATTTTACAAAAATTATGTAAATTAATAAATCTTTTTAAACACAATAATTTATTTTTTTATCCTCTTTTCGAAACATCATATGGCATTCATTTAACATATTGCTTTTACTATGAAATATAATTTATTTTATATATATATATATATATATAACTAACTCGGAGTCATCACAATATTCAAAACGAGCATCAAGTTGGAGGGTTAGCGATAAACCAGTGATATTATAAACAGTCAATGCTTGATAAAGTATAGCCACACACGAGGTTCCTTAATGCGGACGAATAGGGTTACAACCATAGTTGGCCACCAATTCGACATTGGCTTGATGCACTTGAAATTCGCTCCATGACTTTAATCTATCGACTTTATATAATATGAACGGAAGATATACCACAGTTGGCTACAAATTCGGATGAGGCACAGCAATTAGTGTGCCGCGTTCGAATTGTGTACATCAATCTCTAGCCTTTCCCATGCTCCAACTGGCCTCCCTGGACAGCAACGGCCTCGATTACAGAATTCGTATTAACACCTGTAATTACCCGGCCGCGTTTGAAATTGGATACATCACTTTAATCTCTTGCCTTTCCCATTCTCCAACTGGCCTCCCTGGACAGCAACGGCCTCGATTACAGAATTCGTATTAACACCTGTAATTAGCCTGCCGCGTTTGAAATTGCGTACATCACTTTAATCTCTTGCCTTTCCCATGCTCCAACTGGCCTCCCTGGACGGCAACGGCCTCGATTACAGAATTCGTATTAACACCTGTGCGCGTTTATGGCATCATAATCTTCATGGGATACCCGTTTTCATTTCTGGAGCTTCCTCGTGCAGCATAACGCCTCACTGTAATTTGACTTTCAGTAAATAATCAAATTCAAAGAACAACTTATGAAATTGTCCAGTTGGCAAGCATATTCCGGCTTGGGCCATTTCCCATTAGCAGTAGTCTAACTATTATGCTTTATAGAAATTGGGCTCATATTTCAAAAAAAAATATTAGTTTTTTAAATTTATAATTTTAAGTATTTTATATGTTTTGGATGATGCTGAATTTATTTTCACTATAAAATATAATCTAAATATTGATCCTACAAAATAATTAAAAATTTTTTACCAAATTTTAACCTTTTTAACCTTCCCAATTCCTCCCCTCCCTAAAAAGAATTCGTCACTAGCTATTACCTGATACAGCCATCCAATGCCAATATATATTATAGATAGCTATTACCTGATACAGCCATCCAATGTCAATATATATTATAGATAGCTATTACCTGATACAGCCATCCAATGTCAATATATAGATTTGTGCTTCTCATGAATTAAGAATTGTGAAGAGCATGATTGATTTTGACTGACGCCCTTTGCTGGGTAGCAGCGGCTAATTTGAAACCTGCTTCGACGTTTATGTGATTTGTTGGTAAAACTCTAAACCTAAATCTGCTTTCAGTTTCAATTGTTGACGGGGAAAGAGTCGGCAACCATCTTGCCTTTCCTTCCGGTCAATATGAATCCAAACAGCCATTGGTCCAGTATGTTCAAGGTAAATCCCTCAACGTCTCAGAGTCAATGGAGTGAAGCTTCAAATCCTTCGGCAATGTCTAGCCAAAAACAATCTTATGAAGGTGCACCTACACTGTAACTCCAACTTCCTCCTCCTTTGTTCGTGATGACATCCTTATCTTATCGATAATTAGCAGATATTGCTGGGGCCGAATCTGCTTTGGAGATTAATACACCCACTTGGAGATTAATATGTTTAGATTCATAGAAAGAATAGGACTTCTGCCACAGATAAATGTAGCATAACGTTTTATGTCCCATATTCAGATGTGCAATTATAAATAGAGTTAGAACATTATTTTGATGAATAAGAAAACCCTGATGTAGCTATACACAAATCCTTTAATAGCAACTAGGTTTTGATGGAATGAAATTTGACTTTTAGCTTCCAGCAGGGAAATTTCAGGTCAAACGAAACCTTATATATGCATTTTTATGAGGCATAACCTACTTTCGTGGGTTGTCTGCCTCCTAATACAATTTCCTACTGCTTTCTAGGGTCAGCCGAATTAACTCGGCGAAAGAATGGTCAATAATATAAGTTCAGTGGAATATTATTTCAGATCTAATTAAAATATAGGGAACAAAGCTCTGACAACTGTAATTTGTGCAGATACGTCATCAGAGAATGAGGAGAGGAGCCGGTGGGAATCAAAGACTAGATGGAATCCGAAACCAGAACAGATCCAGATCTTGCAGTTCGTATTTAACTCTGGTGAGAAACCCTACAAGATATGAAATAGGGAGAATCAGAGCTCAGCTCCAAGGGTTCGGACAAGTTTGGGACGCTAGTGTCTTCTAGTGCTTGCAGAACAAAAAGACCAGAACCAATCAACGGCAACGCCATCTTCACTCTCGAGAGACCTCTAAATCTGGCTCAGAAAAGAGTAAGACTGATCCCTGTGCTCATGGTCTATCCAAAGTCGAGGTGAACCATCGAATATACTATGTGTAGATCAACAGCGGAAGATTAATATGCAAGTCGTTTGATCGGGGATCAGGGTATGAAGTGACACGCGATAATGCGAAGACCGATAGGTGTGGACCCAATGAAGTTATGAGCATGGGTTTATAAATTTTGAAGTCAGATAGTTCAATCTCATATTAGATGCGAAGGAGGCATGTATGTGTTAATGGCCCGCGGAGGAGTGGATAGCCGATTGCGATAAAGGTAAACCTCCATAAATGTGCCAAGGCCATACGAAGCTGGAAAAGGTACGCTTTCGTATATATTTCCTATGTAATTCCTTTATAAAGGATTAGGGCCAGGTATACGAAAATTTAAATATAAGTCCAACGATAGAAGGTTTATGCATTAAATAAATGTAACGAGGGTTTAAAGAGGGAAGGGTTATATATATGTGAGTAAAAAGGTTATGAAGGGGTTTTATATTCCCGATAAGAAGGATTTCAATGAAATTTAGAAATAAAGGTTAATGAGGGTTAAAGCAGAGTGATTAATTTCAAATAGAAATGAAAAGGTGGGTTAATGTTTAGACTTTGTTAAGTCAATGAATCATTCCGCATGAGACTAAAAGAGGGCCTTAATCATTTATGGTTGATGATTTGACTCCTTTCAGAGTTAAATTCCTAGGACAAATGTGCTCGTGCATTTTTATGCATACTATGAGTGTAAGCTGGTAATCCTGCCATCATTAGTGGTATCAGAGCAGAATTGTAATCAGAGTGGGGAAAGATTTCCTATGAAAAGGAGTTTGCACACAGAAGAAGGTAATGTGCATAAGTTAATTGATGAATGATAGAGGATACAACATAAGATTGTAGGGGAACTTTTGGAGTTCTTGGTAGATTGTATTAGTTCCAGTAGAGGCTGGGAGTAGACAAGAACATAGGATTCCTTAAAGAAAAGTGAGAGCAAGATTGTTTAGTACAAGTTCTGAAGGAAAGAGGGACTTGGAGACCAAATAGAGGACAATCCGTTCAAAGTGCAGAAGAATGGGAGAATAAGATCATACATAGATCTTGGAGGTAAGATAGTGTGTTTTGTTTCAAATTGAAATTGAAGATTGTAGTTGTAGATGAAGCATCTTAGCAAAGGAGAGCAAGAGAACTTGTGAAAGGAGAACCAAATGTGTTCTTGAGGGAAGAGTAAGGAAAACACTGTGAAGGAGAAGTGGCAGTGAACCTGGAGAGTCCAATAAGAGATTGGATAGAGAGGACAGCTAAAGTGTTCTCAAGAGAGAGTGAGAGATTTCAAAAGCCTAGAAGGAGCAAAGGTGTTGCTCGAGAGGAGGTTCCAGATAGAAGACCTATGCTTACCAAAAGACTGAGTGAGGATAGCTTAGTGAGGTAAGAATGCAGCAAGGAGGACGAGATGTTGTAGAGGCTTGTTGCAAATGAGTGAGGAGCTCATAAATAAAGAGAAGAATAAGATGACTATTGATAGTCATAGCAAAGGTTCAGGGAGAAGCCACAATAGAAGAAAGATGAAGAAAGAGGATGCCAAGGAAAATGGAAAAATGATGAGTGAAGAGGAAATTAACAAAGAGATTTTCGAGTTAAAAGAACAACTCGATGAATTAAGGAGAATATTTGAGGAAAGCCAGTGGAATGGCATGAGATGTAGAGAAGGCTACAACAAAAGCAAGTAAAGTGGCTGAGGGGAAAACTCAAGGAAGTTGAGATGGAAATGGAAGAGTACACTTGTGAACCATAACAGGGAGAAATTCTAAGAGAAGGTGAAGACTACACTGAAGATAAAGAATGGAGATCAAGTGAAGATCTCATGGATTATTGGGATAGTTTAAAACAATATTAAGAGATGCTGACTGAAGATGAAGAGTTGATGTATAAGGCCATCAAGCCTTGTGTTTTTTAACCTAATAGTTTTGGTGTGCTTGCAGGATGCATAGGAGAGTATAGAAAATCTTGTGAAGCTGTCAAAAGCATGGAGGAGTATCTTATAAAAGATGAATACCCTGAAGTGACGTTGAATAGAGCTCTTAAACTAATGTATGAGGAGCAATGTGTTTTAGGGGATAAAAGGTACTCTAGAGTAGTAGAGTATGATGAAGAAGACCTCTAAAATGAGGAAAGTATTGAGTTGTTAAAAAAGAAAGAACTCATTGACAAATTAATAATTTGAGCTCTTACCAGACAAGAACCATTCCTTGTGAAGGAAGGAGATGAAGTTGAGCATGAGGAGCTGAATCACGTAGAAGACTCGGAGTAGCAACGAAATTTGATGATTGAAGAGACAAGTAAGACCGTCAGGTCTTATGATTTTAAAAGTAATAATTTATGGATGATTGCAGGTACATCATAGGAGAATGAAAAAACTTTAGAGTTTGTCAAAGAGGAGTAGAATCTGAAATATTTTTAGATCAAGACTGAGATGGCAAGTTCTGAGAACCAGAAGGAGAAAAAAGAATCACCTAAGAGTAGGCACCAAAATGATAGAGTTGTCATAGAGGAGGAAAATGTTAGTCTTATTCCAATGAATATTGAAGAAATGTTGTCCCAAAGAAATGATCCCATGAATGTCATTGGGGAAGGATAGAGATTGTTTAAAGATGATATGGACGTTCTTAAAGAACAAGAGGGTAAGGATGAAAGCGAGGTAGTAAGAATAAAAAATTTTCAAAGAAGAGTTAACCAGCAGTTGGCTAAGGAAGAATAAGTTCACTATTGTGAACAAAAGCAGAGAGATAGCATTGAAGAAGATGGTACGGAGAAGAGGTTAATCGACAGTCTCATGAGTTTTGTTGAGAATTCAAAACATCATACTGATGTGCTGACAGAGATGAAAGAAACATAGCGAAAAACTAAATTGTTCCCAAAGGAAAATAAGGCATAGAAGCCTTATTTTTTTTATTTTAACAATTGTTTTGTAAGTGCAGGTTTAGTTTCAGATGTTGGAGGAAATTTGGCACAGGTGAGCAGACAAATAAAAATGAAAGAAGAAGATTTTGTGGAAGTATTTAATCCATGGAATAGAAATGTTCAATTGTAGGAGAGAATGCCGGAAAGTCAGAATTCAATGTAGAAATTAGATGTTGCAGAGGGAGATATCCTTAAGGATATTCAGGAAGTTTGGGTGGAGATAATGTCTACAATGATAACCAGAGCAGAGGAAATTTCTATAATGATATCTAGAGCAAGAGAAATGGTTACAATGATAGAAAGATCAAATATAGAAGAAAATAAACAGTGATTTGAAGAGTTAGTAGACAACAACAACAACTTGAAGCAGAAAGAAAGAGATGAAAATGAATGGAAGAATATGGACCAGCACAAATATATACTAGAGATGGAGTGTTGGGTAGCAGAAGCCCCATGTCACAATCATGGGGCACGAAGCCTGAAATTTTGGGTAAAGATGGGGTAAGAACTCGATGAGATGCGTGGAGCAAAATTTGTAACAAGTTGAGTCAAAGAGTAGTCCCCGCAAAAATAATGTAAAGAAATGTAAGTGAGCCAACCCACCCATGGATCGCAGTCTATGGAAAAGTATAAAAAGAGTGAGGCTCTAGGGGTAGAGGTAGCTAGTTCTTTTGATATATAATCTTGGATCAGATATGTAATGGGTTTTTGAGAAGAAAAGTCTTGAAGCGTCTGCAAGTCTGAGTCGAGGGTTTGGGTAGTAGATAGAGGCTCTACAACTATGTGCACAAAGGCTTGGAAGAGTCCGCAACTATGTGTGTGGACCCCTGTAGCTAAGTGCACAGGGTATATCTGGATGTATTGCTGAAGAGAGTGAATAAAGATAAGTTGTTTCTGAAATTCTGTGTTAAATTTGAGTTATCACGGACCTGGCTTTTGTATGGTTTATTTAACTATTTAAATCGATGTGCATATGCTTATGTTATGAATATATGAATCTTTGTGCATGAATTGGTTTTGATAAATGTTTGCTTAAAGACTATAATAAGTAGATTAAATATTTAAACAACACATTATTAAAAAGTAAGGGCTATTCTGGGTCCACATAGCAGTGTGAAGCTATGGAACGGTGCTCGAAACATCCAAACCACATCTATACATCCTAAGGGTGTAGAAAACTGGTTCCAGCACCCTCCCCTACTACGTCGAGTGAGACCTTAGTCCAAGCTCTGCGGGTTGTTGCCGAAAGGGACGGTAGCTACAGGATTTGTTTGGCTAAACAATTCTTCCGAACTTGGGTCAGGCCCATATCAGCCAACAAATGGTTCTGTTACTAGGACCGAGATCTGCCTAAGAGGTATCTGATGTTGCAACACTATAATCCTACAAAGAAAGAGATTGACGAGTGGTGGGATTTGAAGTTCCACAAGTTCGTAGTTCAGGGAAACAGAAATCCATGGATCTTGGAGGAAGAATGGTTGGACTGCTATATATACACAGATATTCACAAGGTCTTCTTCGCAACATTTCTAGTAGATTTGTACGAGTAGATCGCAAGGTTCGCTGATAGCATAGGAAGGTTTAAATTAGATCAACCTATTGTGTGGACTTCGGAACTGGTGCATAGACTAGAAGGCATCGAAGATAAAATCACATGTGTAGTAGATCATTGGCTAAATCGGGTAATAGGAGGATTTACCACTAAGTTACCGATAGATACAACTGTGAGCTATAGTGAAGCAGAAAGGTGATTTCTTCAAGGACCACGAGGTATGTATATCTAATCATTGAACACTTGGATTAAGATGTTTTTGTGTGAAAAATAGATTATGCGCATTTATTGATGTCTAGAGTAACACGGAGAGGAAGAGGTTACCACAGAGGAGGAGGGGCAGAGAACAGTCCTCTGATTTTGATTTCACAGGAAAGCGAGGAAGAGCTTGCTAGTTTCTCACCAAGAAGTGCAGTTCGGTTGATCAAGGAGAACTTCCCACTGATACCACCTATGTCCATGCCACCACCCAGTTCACCTACATCAAATCCTTCCACACCAACACCAACCCCATCTCCAACCCCACCACCACCAAACATTGGTATGGAAAGTGAAGTTCAGTTGTCGATATTTAAGGGTGTAGAAAATGAGGAACCACGCCAATTCTAGTTTGTAATAAAGTCTCTGTGGGATGCTCAAGGCATAACAAATGAAAATATCAAAAAGGATACCATAGTTAGTGCACTGGAGGACCGCACATTGATGTGGTACATAAAATACTCAACCAATCATCCGAACAAGGGAATAGTAGCAATCCATTAGGCGCTAAATAAAGAGTTTGGCTGACCAAAATCAGAAACACAGCCAGTTATTGGGTTCAAGGAGATCGTAATGTTGTCAAGTGAAACACCGTGGGATCTCAATTAGAGGTTAAAAAGTACTATTTGGGAGGCTAACATGACATTGAAAAATGTGCAACACTACACGTGATTTGTGGCATCACTGACACCACATCTGATGATGGCTCTGTCACAACAAAATATCTCAACCCAAGCTGGAGATAGCAATGAGGCTGCAGAAAACTCTAATACCAGATCTAGGGTTGGTATTTCAGCAAATCCACGCGCAACTTCAAGATCTAAGTTTATAAATGCAAAGTTTGAAGCAAGAAAGGGTGCCTCGACCATAGGCACATGGTGAGGTAGGCTATATTAAATGCAAGAGCCAAGGGCACGAGAAGGACCACTACCCTATCTTCATCAACTATGTGGTAGTGAGGGGCTCAATGCCGTTAAAAGTGGAGGTACAAGCAGGACAAAGTGCCACATTTGTGCTCTGGTGTGAGATTTATCAAGTGGGTGGAAAGCATGCAATGGATAACTAACACCTATTATAGAAGTATACCCAGACCCCGCAACAGTTGTACTACAAATTTTGTCGATTAGTAGGTCATGATGAGCAAAGGTGTCGAAGTTAGGACTTAATGATGAAAAGAACCCCAGCGTACCGAGTGCAGACTGAAGTGTGAGGAGGATTTCAAGGACATAGTCAAGCAAGACGAATGGGGCTCGGGCAGGGCTGCGAATAGCTGATCTATTATATCTATGGAGGGCTAGGACACTACACTTGTGACGACACTAACCTGACCAGGATCTCTTGCCCCTATTATGAGTAGTTTGATCATGAAAAGGTAGCTTGTCCAACATTAATTGCCCAGATGCATGAGAAGGGAGTATTGCAACCTACACCAACTCAAAATGTCCAGATGATGCAATCGGAACCACGTGAGGCGGATCCTCATATAAGAATGGTATTAAGGAGTGGCACAACCATAGGAGGTGATACACGGAAAGAGATTGTAGAAGATGGGAAGAGGTGCGATGCAACCTCAAAGGAACCTAGCTCTAGGTCGAAACAAGGGATGAAAACACCAAAGGAAGCTTAGAATAGCTTCGAAAAATTCTCTACTCTAGGTAGGAGGGACCAAACAGAGCCAGGATTGTACCCCTCCATGATTACTACCTCTCTTGAGACTTGCATAAAGCTACTACATGATAGTAAAGCCGTTAAAGGACTAGAGGAGCATATGGGCTGACTACAAGGGGTGACCGTGGACATCGAAGGCATAAGTACATAGATTGGTTTCGAGGTGATAGAGGTTGTTAACGATAGTAATCCTTACCCAGCATTGCTTGGAATTGATTGGGCCACGGACATGAAAGGGATCATTAATTTAAAGCGGCAGAAAATGACATTTGAAAAGAAGTCATTGTAGGTAGTAATTCAGTTGGATACAATAGAAGGAGAGCAATACACCGAACTAGTGCTTGACAAGGAGAGTGACAAGGAACTAGATTGTATCTATCATTTAACAGCGTAAGACTAGAATCAGATGCATTCAACAGGCGAGGGAAGAATCTCATGGGAGCACAATAGCACCTACACAGTGGATTTAGATGACGAGATTGAGCAATGGCAGAACCAATTGCAGGATGTTACAACACTTAACTATAATATGATGATTCGATCAATGTGACGCATGACCACAGAAGAAAGACAATGCTAGTGGAGAAAGATGCAACGAATGAGGGGCAGTTCGTTAAGCTTGGCACCATAATTTTAGCACTGTAGCAACCTGGTCTGTCAGAAGATGCACCGCGTGCACCCAGATGGGGGGCGCAGAAGCTGAGATGTAGAAGGTAGCTCTAGGTATGGCTTGCACGATGGGTGCGGCAGCCACGTCGGTACATAATGGTCATCTATCAACAACAAAGGATATGAGTGCACATCATGTGGCCATCAATCCCACTGGATCAGTGTGGAATGAGGGCTAGCATAGTCGGGCAAGGAAATCTCTCCACGACTGGATGAACCAGTACATCTACCATCCATTCTACGTGTGACAACATCTGCAAAAGGACTCACCAGCTCTGGGCAGCTGTTTGGCATGGAAAAATACAACTTTGTAAGTTAGAAGAAACAAGGGTCAGACTTCAAGAACAAAGTGCGAGGCTGGATGAAGAAATTAATAAGCTACAATTATAAGTCACCTAGATGGGT
Organism: Pinus taeda; assembly: GCA_000404065.3. NCBI lineage: Eukaryota > Viridiplantae > Streptophyta > Pinopsida > Pinales > Pinaceae > Pinus > Pinus taeda. Next base: position 72,307 of record APFE030244052.1, read on the forward strand.
TACACGAAGGAACTAATGAAGGGATCAGACATGGTTGGCTCTCCTACACTACTATGCCAAGTAGCCACCTCGCTAGCATGGCTGTGATTGCACCCGGGAGTACAAGGATGCACAAACTGCAATCCACTAGTAGAATCAAGGGAACACAAAGGGTGCCCGTAGCTTGGGCTAGTTAGGAAACAGAAGACCCGCACATGGTGTGCGGCCACTTGACTATCCATAGGGGGCTCAGTCCTATTACCCCATGTAGTTGGAAGAGGGTGTGAGACTATAAAACAGGTTGTCGAGAAGCTACACGATGTGGCTACAACACACCTTTGAAACAAGTATCTGCGTACCTGGGGATCTGCTGTCGTGGAGGAAGGATGGAAAGCGATCGTTGCAGGCACTATTCATGATATGGTGGCCCATTTAAGGAAATTTGGAGTGTGCAGTGGGTAATTAAGGAAACAAATAACCGCCAAAATCGCATTTATGAGCTACAGTAAGGGCAAACAATCGATTTTAATTGTGAAATCAAATATAATCATAGTAAGAGTCACACAACCTTGCTTTACTATTCAATAAGGGAGACGCCCTAGGTCCAACCCAAACACAAGATGAATGACAAGCAACTAGAAGAAAGTTTGCGGTTTCAAGCATCGCCAAAACATTATCGTCAAGCAATCCTCAAGGTGACAAACCCTACCATAAATAATCCACAGAAATCCATGTCGTATGTAGCCGAGCTCCCTAAATCACTTCGGATGTCATGGACGAAGAAGGGCCCTGTGATTCTAGAACCAGTAAGGAGGACGCCACGACACCTGCACTTTAGCAAGTTCACAATGGAGGAAAAGGGTATTGAAAGCGATGAGGAGGAAGAGGGTTCTTCCACATATGTTGAAGATATAAACCTTGAAGAGGATCCGATCCAGCCAGTAACAATGTGATCAAAGGAACTGTGTATACCGTGTCTATTTGGCAGTGTTTAGATAAGATAAGGGAGGCCCATGACCTAAAAATACAAGCTGACGCTGCCAGACAGAATGAAGCAGTGATTAAAGCGTGTCTCTAGCCATGGCTAGATGAAACATTTGTAGTCTCAACCACCATAGAGCATCAAGTAGCACACATGTAGACAAAATATGCCACTATGGAGCTAGTAGAGATAGAGACTGATGTGTCAGTGACACGAGTGGGACGAATACAGCGAATGACAGAAGAGTTTGTTATCGGTACAAGCGAAGCACAGAGTCTGCTAACTGACCACCACGCAAAGATTACCACACCAGTTGAGTGACTCGGGACGAGTCATGATGATTGTGTTTTGGGATTGTTGGGTAGCAGAAGTCCCGTGTAATAGTCATGGGGCATGAAGCCCAAACTTTTGGGTAAAGATGGCGTAAAGACCCTGCGGGATGTGCAGAGTGCGATTTGTAATAAGTTGAGTCAAAGGGTAGTCCGCCCAAAGATAGTGAGCTAGCCTGCCCATGGATCGCAGTCCATGGAAAGGTATAAATAGAGTGATGCTCTAAGGGTAGAGGTATCTAGTTCTTTGGATATGTAATCTTGGATATGATATGTAATGGGTTTTTGAGAAGGAAAGTCTTCAAGCATTTGTAAGTCCAAGTCGAGGGTTTGGGTAGTAGATAGAGGCTCTACAGCTGTGTGCACAGAGGCTTGGAAGAGTCCACAGCTGTGTCTGTGGACCCCTACAGCTCAGTGTGCAGGGCGGATTTGGATGTATTGGTGAAGAAAATGAATAAAGGTACATGAATGACTTACCTAACGCAGTTGAATCCCAAAATTATATCTAAAGATAAGTTGCTTATGAAATTATGTGTTAAATCTGAGTTATCACAGATTTAGCTTTTGTATGGTTACTTTAACTATTTGAATCTATGTGCATATGCTTATGTTATGAATATATGACTCTGTGTGCGTGAACTGGTTAAATCTGATACATGTTTTCCTAAAGACCATAATAAGTAGATTAAATCTATAAATAGCACATTAATAAAAAGTAAGGGTTATTCTGCCTCCAGATCTACATGAAATACAACAACACAAAGCTGTGGAATGGTGTGCGAAACCTCCAAACCACATCTAGACATCCCAAGGGTGCATAAACCTGGTTCCAACACACTCCACTGCTACGTTGGGTGAGACGCCAGTCCACACTCTGCAGCCTATTGCCGAAAGGGCCAATAGCCGCGGGATTTGTTTGGCTAAACAATTCTTCTAAACCTGGGCCTGAGCCAACATGGATATTGAATAGTTATGGAAGTTAATGATGAAGCAGTCGATATGGAGGAAAATTGTAGCAACATGAAGAAAGATCAATTAGAACTTGAACCTAATTAACAAAGAGAAGAGCAAGGAACAGAGGACAATATAAGTACAACAACAACAAAGGAACAAGATATTTGGGAAATTACAAAACAAAGTATGGGATCAAGGAAGACAAAAACCAGAAGACACGTGATTAGGAGATCATGAATATTTTCCACTTTGGGAGTCTGATGCAGGAGCATTCAACCCAAGAGAAAATCATTTGTAATTAAGTAGACATGGGCGCTGATGTGTTTTATGGAAATTAGTTTCCTAAGTCTCAAGTTAATGTAATATTTAGGTTTTTAAGTGATATAATTAGATAATGTGAGATGTTTGTAAATTCTCTCAAATAAATGAGAACATTAGTGGGCAATAATGACAAAGGAGTCTAAAGTCAATTAGAACTCTTTAAGTAGTTCCATGATTTGAGGAACTAAGGAGAGCTCTTAGGAATTAAATAGGTATTAGAAGTGGACGTAGATGATAGAGGATTTAAGAGTCAGTTCAATAGATTTAGGAATGGAACTAGGATTAGCTCAACAAACCTTTCTAGTATAAATGTAAGCCTATGGACAGAGTTCAAAAGGAGGCCATTCATACTGAAGATTAGGCCTGTGAGAGACAGAGAGTCTCGATATGTATCATTTGTTCATATTTATATATATAATGGATGATTTCATAAATGCGTTAGTATGTAAAATGAGTGTTTAATGAATGAATGATATATGAAGTCGTAGGTTTTGTGACAGTGGTTACATGCAGAGTTCAGAAGAACATGCAGAGGAGAGAATGATTCAGAGGAATCATAATGGATTATTAAATCTAATTGAAGGAACAGAATAAGCCCTATAGCAGCTGCGATGTGAATAATTTGTAGAGGACATAAGCCCATGAGTGAATTGGGTAGTGGAAGAACAAAAGTCAAAACCCTGAAGAAATAACCCAAAACCATAGAGAAATGACGACAAAATAGAAAAAGGCATGAAGGAAAGGGTGAAGGAAGAAGCAAGTCATCAAAGTTTAAGTACCATTGGATTTTATATATCAATGGCATGGGCGACAAAGGATGATAGCCATCTATCTTATAGACCAACAACCATCGCTCGTTGAAAGAGCACATGAGACAACACAGTGAAAAGGGGGTTTCACAAGCCTTATGTGGTATTTCGGGCGGCGAAGAAACATTAAGTGTTATTGAGGGTTGAGCATCCGATTCCATTCAGTGGAGGACACGTAGCACAAGAGAGGAAGGGAAAAACCAATTTATCAAGCTGTTAATCCTCATGCTCGTGGTCTATTTGAAGTCGGGGTGAACCATCAAATCTACAATGTGTAGATCAACGAGAGATGATTAATATGTAATTTGTTTGATCGAGGATTGGGGCATGGAAGTGATACGTGATAATGCAAAGACCAATGGGTACAAACCCAATGAAGTTATGAGTGTTGGTTTATAAAGTTTGAAGTCTGATAGTTCAATTGCATATTGGATGTGGAGGAGGCATGTATGTGTTAATGACCCGCGGAGGAGCCTATCGTTGATTGCGATAAAGGTAAAACTCAAGAAATCTGCCAAGGTCGTATCAAGGTGGAAAAGGTATGGTTGTGTATTTATTTCCTTTGTGATTAGTTTATAAAGGCTTAGGTGCGGGAATATGGAACTCTATATATAAGTCCAACGATAGAAGTTTTATGTGTTAAATATATTTAACCAAGGTTTAAAGAGGGAAGGGTTATATATATGTAGGAGAGAACCTGATACGTTAGTGAGGCTACGGTTTCGAAGATCAGGATAGCAGAGCTACAGAGGCGAGGTAAGGAGGCCTGAGAGTAGCAAGGAGGGCTCAATCAATCGCGAGCGAAGACTAGCAGGGGTAAACAGAAAAGCGGAAGGGAGAAAGAAACCGGATGGGCTGAAAGGAACCATGGATGGAAATGAGGGGAGGGGAGAGATCCCCTCCTTCAAAAACGTGGTAGATGGCGAAACCAGCGGAGGAGGGTCGCAAGGAATGCAACAGGAGAATGACAAAAACACACCAGTCTTGGGAAGTCGATGGCAAGCAAGAATGGGGGGCAGATGCTTACCCAGGGCACAGAAAAAATCGAGGTACGTTATCCCTAACAATAAACTGGAATATTATCACTGCTATATGAAGGATCATGCATTTATCTGTAAGTTTATAGGGTTTTTGCCATCTGAAAAGGATCTATCGAAATGGATTCAACTAAGATGGAAGCCAAAAGGAGATATAGACCTGAAACTTGGTGCAAATGGCTTTTCTACAGTCATTTTTGCAAACCTCGAAGACAAAGAGAGAATATTTGAGGAAGGATCATACTTCATGAACAATGCTGGTCTATTTATGCGGCACTCGGAAGATAGATACAACCCAGTTGCGGAGAAGTTATTGGAAGCACCCATATGGGTCAGATTTTTTGGGTTACCAATGGAATTTTCGGACCCGGAGGTACTGGAGGGGATTGGGAACTCGATCGGGGCTTTTGTCAAAGTGGCAGAATTGACAAAAAGAGGAAAATACACATCATACGCAAGGATATGTGTGTACATGAACATAGCAGAACCTCTGCCGGAGTATATCGAGGTGGAATACCATGACGAAATATGGCAGTAGCCAATAGATTATGAACACATCCCCTTTAGATGCCGCAGGTGCCATGAGTACGGACATCTCTTCAGACAATGCCCACAAAAAAGAGAAGGGGAGGCAACAAGAATCCTGGAGGAGGAGAGCAGGAAAGCAGAAGGGTCAGACACAGGAGAAAGGGGTTTCAAAGAAGTTCAGAGAAGACAAAAACCAAGATCAAAAGGGGTACGAGGGCAACCAAAAGAAAAGATTATACTGGCTGAAAATCAGAATAAGTTCCAGGTCCTTCAGGATGAGGAAGAGGAAATGGAAGATGGGAAAAGGAAGGAGGAAGAAAATGAGAATGTTCCAATGGAAATCATAACTGAGACCACAGGTAAAAATATAAGCAAGATCAGAGAAACAGAAGTAGGGATGGGAGGAAGCCAGGAAAACACAGTGGAACAAATGATGAAGGGATCATACAATCGAAAAGGAAATGGGACAGAAGAAGAGAGAATAATGAAGAAGTTTCTCGAAGAGTGGAAGAACCTAGATGAAAGATTCATCCTGGAATCGCAGAAACAACAATATAAGGAAGCATTCCAAAAATACAAGGAGATGACAGGCTGTATGTTAGAGACCGGAGCAGATAAAAAAAGATCTCAAGGAACTCAAAACCTGGGAATGAACGGCAGTGGCAAAGGAGGCAGAAAGAGAGGAAGGCAAATAATAAATGAGATGATTCAAGCAATGGGAAAAACTCTAGTTAATTCAGGAAGAGTGATACCTCTGTCATAGGTATTTCAACAACCCTAAAAAAGTTATAAATGATCATTACAAGTTGGAATATTAGGGGACTCAACAGTAAGGGCAAGCAGAGATATCTGAAAGAAAGATTGAAGAATGACAAACCTAGCATAATGCTAATTCAGGAAACAAAAATGGATCAACAACAGTTACAAGAAATTATGAAAAGGATGAGACCTGAATATGAGGTAATGGCTCAAGATGCCAATGGTTCAGCAGGTGGTATAGCAATTTTATGGAATCCTAAGGAGGTTAGTTTTGAAAACTGGATTAGCCTCCCTAGGATACTTTCAGGGTTGTTTAGGTTAACAGGAATGGAGGAAAGAATTCTCATCTCCGGGATTTACGACCCCCATTTACATAGGGACCGGAAGGAATTCCTTAAGAATGTGCAGGCAATAAGAAGAGTTATGCCTGGTAACTTATGGATAATTGGAGGAGATTTTAACTTGATCCGGGAGTTAGGTGAGAAGAAAGGACGGATAAGACGAACTGATCAGAGCATGGAGGATTTTAATGAGCTAATAACAGAACAGAGATTAGTTGATACTCCCACAACTAACGGCGTCTTCACCTGGAACAATAGGAGGGGTGGAAGAAACTAGATAGCTTCGAGGTTAGACAGGTTTCTCTTATCTGAACAAATTCTAAACCGAGATGTTTTTATAGAAACAAAAATCCTCCCTGGTCTAGGTTCAGACCACTGGCCGATTCGATTAGAAAACGATATCAAGAAACACAAAGGAAAGAAACCTTTCTGTTTTGAGGCTTTTTGGCTCAGAAATCCTGAGTTCTTACACAAAGTGGAAGAATGGTGGACTCAGAGTAGAGTTAAAGGGAAAGGGAAAATGCATACCATTCAATTGAAGCTCAATGAAATTAAAAGTAAAATAAGAAAGTTTAATAGAGAGGAATTCGAGCATATTATAGAGGAAAAGAAAAAATTAGAGCAAGAAATGGAGGATATCTAGCAGCAGATAATTTGGGAAGGAAGAGATGAAGAACGGAGTAAAGAGGAGGGCATAATAATTAATCAGCTAGAAGAAAGAAGAAAGCAGGAGGAGATTATGTGGAGACAAAAGTCAAGAATACAGTGGCTGCACGAAGGAGAAAGGAATACAAAATTTTTCCAGCAAGTGATGATACAAAACAGACAAAGGAATCAGATTTTCTCAATTAAAAACATGGAGGGAGAAAGGGTAATTAGGCAGGAAGGAATAGAAAAGGTCCTAGTGGAGTATCATAAAGAAATCCTCAGTGAATCGCAAGAGGCACGGGGAGAAGCAATTGATCTGATCTGCAAGGAGATACCAAAAATCATAATAGTGGAACAAAATAAGGCCATGATGAGAGCGGCTACTATGGAAGAGGTTGAGGAGGTGGTTATGAATATGAAAAAAGGAAAGGCTCCAGGGCCCGATGGATTCACAATAGAATTCTACCAGGTAGGATGGCACTTCTTGGGGAAGGAAATCGTGGAAGCTGTCAAGGAATCAAGACTGAAGCAAAAGATCTGGCCAGGTATTAATTCGGCCTCTCTAACCTTGATCCCTAAAAGTAACAAATCATAGGATGCTCAAGGATTCCGCCCAATAGCTTTATGTAATGTTATTTATAAGATCATAGCCACCTTGATTGCAAAAATATTAAAACCTTTACTTCCAAGTATCATATCTCCAGCACAAACTGGCTTTGTCGAGGGGCGACAAATCCTTGATGGTCTAGTCGTTACTCAGGAGATGATTCACTCCCTAAATCAAAAGAAACAAAGGGGAATGATGATAAAACTAGATCTTTCAAAAGCATATGATCTCCTCAGCTAGAGATACCTCAGAATCGTGCTTGAAGCTTATGGTTTCGAAAAGAGATGGATCGATTGGATATATAGCATGATCTCAACCCCCATCTTCTCAATTCTTGTCAATGGTACCCCAACAAATACTTTTAATGCAACAAGGGGTATAAGACAAGGAGACCCTATTCCACCCTTTCTTTTCATACTGGCAGCTGAAGGGCTTGGAAGAATCATCAAAAAAGAACTCAGGGAAAAGAGAATCAAAGGCCTACATCCTTGGGGAAACAATCTGGCAATAACGCATCAACAATTTGTTGATGACATAATGTTATTCAGAGAAGTAACTATCAAAGAGGTAAGGATGATCAAGAAAGTGCTGGAAATCTTTATGAAGGCCTTAGGCATGGAGGTTAATAAGGAAAAATCATGTACATTTATTTTTAACACCCTTGAGGCCATCAAAGCTCATATAACTAGAACTCTGGGCTTCAGACAGGGGGACCTTCCTACCAAGTACTTAGGGAACCAGCTGGATATACACCCAACCCGGATGAAAAATTGGCAGGAGGTGATAGATAAAATGAAGCATCTCATAAGCTGGTCTTTCAGGTCCTTGAACATAGCTAGTCGAATTGTGTTGTTAAAGTCTATCCTGCAGGCGATTCCTATCTATCCTTTGTCCATCAGAGCAACATCCAAAGGAGTGTGCACAAAGTTGAAAGAAATATTTGGAAAGTTTGTCTGGGGAGGACCTAAGCAACAAAGGAAATGGGCCTTAGTTTCATGGAAAAACTTGGTAAAAATAAAGGAGGAGGAGGACTTGGTATAAGGGATCCTGAAATGCTAAATAAGATTCTAGGTGCCAAATTATGGTGGAGATGGCTATAAGGAGGAGAAGATGTTGGCAAAAAATATGGGAACTAAAATATAACATGCCGGAATCAACAACAGGTAAACTAAGAATTGATGAAGTACCAAAAGGGTCCTCTATATCGGAATTAGCAAGTCAGAATCGAGATGTGGTCAATAAACATGCCTTCTGGGAGATTCGTGGAGGAGGCAATGCCAAATTTTGGGAGGATGGGTGGCAGTAGAAAGATAAAATGGCGGAGTGTTATATACCTAGGGGGGGTATTATGGGGTACCGAGGGAGGTACCCAAGGTAATAATGTAATAATGGGATGGGCCATAGTAATAAATAAGGTGGTTAACCCATGTCATGTAAGGGACCACAAGTAGTTAATAATAATGTAATGGGCCCATGGTATTAGTTGATGGTATGATTAAACCATGGTAATGATGCATGGTATTGTATGTATGAGGTCTATATAGAGGCTAGAGACTCCACATGGAGATATATGAAGAGAAATAGTCTTGTATGAACAAGCATATGGCTTGTGGAGTATTCTCCTTCCTAAAGGAGTGAATGTATCGTATTGCCCTACCATAAGGGTTTGATATCAATAAAGGAGGATTTCTATCTTATTTCTTAGGTTTATTTCTGTTATCATAATATTTCTGGGTTAGATCTACAACAAGTGGTATCAGAGCACTTTCTTGGGCACAAAAGTGGAGATTTTTTTTATTTTTTGCAGGGATTTTTTGGGTGGCGATTTCGCAGACCAGATCTATAAATTTTGGTGCCAGATCTATAGAATCTAATTGCATATCTGTATTCCTTGTGAAAAAATACCCAAATTCAAAAAAAAAATCAGTTGAATCGGAGTCCGAATGAAGGAGATATGGCTGACTTAAAAATCAGTGTGGTTGTAGACAATTTTCAGGACAGCGAGTTTGCGGCACAGATCTAGAAGCCCTGGTGCCTGATCTGCAAGATATAATTGTAGATATAGAATCTTTGTGAAAAAACACATGATTTCAAAAAAAAAAATCAGTCGAATCGGAGTCCGGATGAGGGAGATATCGCTGATTTAAAATCAGCTCTTTTTGTAGAAATTTTGGGTGACGCCGGGAGAGTAGCAGCGTAGATCTGAAATTCCACTATCTGAATCAGGATTTCAATCACATGGACAGTTGCAGAATGGTTGTTCCATTTCTAAAAACAGGTTATAATAGGGATTCTGAGCAATATTGATAGATCTGTGACCATTTCAATTTTTCGCCAATATTTTTGTGATGGCGGGCCTAGATCGCCTTAAACAGGAAGACTCTTTTTTGGGTCGTCTCTATAAGCTCCAAAAAACGGGTAGCCTTCCTTAGTAGGGGTCTCACAGATGCGTTCTTCAAGGAGTGTTTTATCAACGGTCTTAAAGAAGCCATCAAAGCTCAAGTTCTACTTCAACACCCTTCCACGTGGACAAAGGCTTGCCAGTTAGCTCGTCAGGTCACATTGCCTAGCAAAGATTTTATTTTTATAGAAAAGAAGGAAACTATGGAAGCTAAAGGGTTATTTCCTACTGGTATATCCTTATTGCAGGTGCATGGATTGATTCAGAAAGAGAATATCATTGTTTCTATCAATCCTAGTTGTAAACATAATTTTATCAGTGTTAATTTGGCAAAAAAATTGCAAGTTTCAGCAAAACTAATTGAAAACACATGAGTGGATGATAATGATGTTCAAGTGTACAAAGATTTGAAGATTTCTATGGATAAGTATGTGTTGCATGGTGACTTTTATGCTTTAAAGATGGATAATATGGATGTTGTTTTGGGATATCCTTGGATGGAATCCGTGGGTACTATCAGTATTAATGTGCAGAAGAAATTCCTGAAGCTATGGTATAAAAAGAAGAAAATTGCATTACAGGATATTTCCATCCATAAACAGATAGAGCACATGGAGGCTAAAGCAGGAGATGTTCAAGGGATTGACATATCAGCTGATGAGCAATTGATGGTCGACAATTAGACACAAACAGAGGCTGAAGCAGAAAAGGTTACAGGTGCTGATACATCAGAGGAGGACTCAGTGGTTGAAGTCATACTGGAAAAGAAGACACCACAACAGACACCTCAGCAGGGTGAAGTAAAGAAGAAGACACCGTGGGTTAAAACTTCAACATATCGTCACCCACATCACCCCGCAAGACAACCATCAAGATGGAAACCAGTTAGTCACAAGGACAACAACCCCCACAAGATGGATACAAAGGAGAGACGAT
>APFE030244053.1:0-22332 GCA_000404065.3 Pinus taeda
AACATAGGGTCCAAAACCAAAATTTTCCGGGGCGCTGCCCCAGACCCCATAAAGTGGGGTTACGGGTACCCCTCAAACACCCTGTTAACTATGTGGAAAGAATATAACACAACCCAACAAATGTAGATTTATAAGTAACCTTTCTCTAACCTTCATTTTGTCATCTTGTTATTCTTTATAGAATTATAAAAATTGTTATAATAAATTTATTGGGATCAAGAGGATTTTCCCATGAACTCCTCATTCACAGGCAACGTGTCCACAACAAACATGCCCTGTATAAGTTTGTAGAATTGAAGATGATTCATGATAATTCATTGAAAAGTTATTCATGTGAGATATCGAACAATCAAATTGACTCCAGCAAGGTTGCTTGAAGATTTTTGGGGACTTTTTGTTTGTGATTGAAATTGTGTCTGTTATAGGTTTATATTTTTTATGTTGCAAGATATGCATGTACCAACATTATGCTTATAAATATAATTAGGATTCCAAGTATCATTCACATTCCTTCAACTCTACTGCAAGGTTCCCTAAATCAAATGCTAAATTTTTTTATGAGATTAAGGATGATGAAAGGAAAGAAGGTTCAAGAGAAAGAAAATAGAGAATAAAATGGATCTACAGTTTAAGATGTGTCAACCTAATCCCTTTACGTCCCTTAGTCGAACCTTTTCTATTTATTATACCATTCCCCCTATCTAATTTTGCACTTCCAGCTACATTATTTCAATTATATTCTTGGGTAACATTTGTGAATGTAAGTATTGATATATATTGATGGAAAGGAGCAATTTGTCATTGTCATTTAGTATTAAGCCCTAATATGTGAATTATATTGTTGATCTGGATTGGGTCATGATATTGTTTGTCATCCATCTCAGTGCATTCGGAGTGGAAAAAAATGGAAGAATCATCTCACAAGATGTTTTTTTTACCGGTGGGAATCAATTTGGCAAAACAAGGTCTGAAACCTTCCAGGAGTGTTTTGAGGCATCAAACATTGTTTTTGGGGGGGTAAAACTTCGAAATTTTAGTACCACACCTTTTTTATGCTATTATACACATAAATATATTTCCAATGGTGTAAGAAGCACATCAATCAGAGTCCATATGCGAAAGTTATTCCACTCAGAAGTTGACCTTCCTATTTTCACCACCATGGTTCGATAGGATGTCATGTCAGCCCCCATTTTTCATGGAAAAGGGGCTAGCCATGTGATTTTGATGTAAATGACTCTAGAAAAGTCTATATTGTAACTTTTGTTAAGAGTTGAGGTATTCAAACTTAACCACTAGTAGGTTATCAGTTTCTGTTATAGCTAGGGCACTACGAGGAAGAGGCATTCCATTCTTTCAAGTGCATGTGTGCCATAGCTGAGAAAAAATAGCTAAGAGGGATAGGAAGTAGAGCACGAAGAGAGGATTTGTGCACTGTAACAACCCACGAGCCACAGGCCATACTTCTTTCTAGTTGCAACCATAATTACAGACAGAGAAAGGGAGTGGAGCGACCTCACCTTCTAGTTGGGTTTTCTCCTGAAAGGGTTTCCTAGAGCATATCTTGTGTCTTATATGTGTGTGTGAGTTTTTATTCTTCCATTCTATATTTTCTGCATGATTTCCATTTGCATGCATGTACTAATTACAATAAAATATACAGATCTAGAAATTTAATAAAACTATAATAGTGTAGAATTTCATATTTTTAATATAATATTATCAAATATGTTGTGACGAACTATCCAGTGGAATATCCATGGAAGTTTATGGATCACTTGTGGAGGAGAGGTTTATTAGAAAGGAAGTGAGCTTATAGAATAGAGTCTATACATTAAGTGTGGGTGTGAAAGTTTTCTCTCTATAATTGAGCTACTCTTTTAAATGTAACTGCAAGTTGTTAATTCTTCTTACAAACTTTTTCTATCCTTTTCTTGATGCTCAACTTCTAGAAATTTAAGTTTTCTCAAAATAGGGGCAAAGTCATTGCATGCATTTCACTAAGTAGCATTAGAAGCCTATCACAATGAATAATTAATGGAAATTAATTATGGTCTATTTTTCTTTATAATGACCTTATGCCTCTAGAATTCAAATAATAATAGTTTTAGAGTAGAAATCTACTGCAATAATTCCACGAAGTATGTTGTACACAAAAAAAATGCCATAATGGTTAGGTTACTCTAATGAATAAATGTTTGAAGCTACAAAAATTGTACACCCACTAGATAATAAATCTTGGTTATGCTAGTCATTATTTTCCTCTAACTTCTTCGAAAATGATATGGCCATGATCAATGTTGGCAACCTATTATCAATTAGAGGAAATTTCAGCCTGAAAGTGGCCATGAAATTTTCACGTAATTTCCATGTCATAATATGTAAACCAATCAAAATCCTTTAAATTTAAAAAGAGGTACATGACCTAAATAATTATAAATTATTTAATTTGAGTATCCGTGAAATATTTTATTATTAATTTGGGTATCGGTGAAATCTTTTATTATTAATTTGGGTATCAGTGAAATATTTTATTATAAATTTGGTTATTTGCGAAATATTTTACTAAGAAAAGTCTTTTGGTAGAAACGCTTCGGCCAAAAATTTCTCTTATGTGATTTCTACCGAAAGACTTTCTTAATTTATTATGGATCACAAAGTCAGAATTCAAAAATATTTTATTATTGTTATTTACCTATCTTATTCATATGAATTAGAATATCGAAAAAGTTATTAATGCAATGTAAATCTTTATATTACTGAAAAAATATAAATTAAAATAAGTGTTCATTTGACATTAATAACCATGCCCAGGAAAACAGAAAAAAATAGTTAAATATAAAAAATATATAGGCAATTTAAATATAAAATATAAATAAGAGACAATTATAGTTAAAAAATAAAATATAATTAATAATTAAATATAAAATAGTTAATATAAAAATATAAAAATATAAAATTGTTAAATAGCTAAAAATAAAATATAGCTATAGTTAATTACAAAATAGTTAAATAGTTAAAAAATGTATTCAAGAAAGGAACAAATTACTGGATTCCGACCAAAAAATATAGAATATATAGTTAAATATAAGATCGTTAAATGGTTAAAAACAGTTAAATATAAAATAATTAAATAGTTGAAAAAATGTATTCCAGAAAAAGACAAAATTACTGGATTCTGGCCAAAATATATATTTTAGGGGAAATTGTGGCTTCAATAGACAATGTCCTAAACAAGCACAAAAAATAATAATAATTAAATAGAAAATACATATAACACAGTTAAATGTAAAATATAAATATAGATAGTTAAATTTAAATATAAAAATATATATGGACAATTATTTTAATAAAAGTGTCATATATTGAGGGATTTTGATAAAAGTAAAAACTTACAAATGATATATTAATTTTTTTTTATTAAATCTCATGTTAATAAATATTTTGGAACATAGATAAAAGTAAAATAATATTAAAAATTTGTCTACATGACATTTTTTATTAATTTCTTGATTTTTCCTTATGAGGCCACTTTTAGGTTGAAATTTCCTCTAACGGGCTTGAGGCAATGGTTGGTATCATCCTTATATTAATGCAAAACAACCCATGAAAAAAGTTGAATAAGAATTTAATTTCTTTACCCCTACTACATACACTTTGAAAGAAGTCTAATAATTGTTGATATAGATTGCAATTTTGAACATTAGAGACATGCTTAAATAAGGAGACTTGGACAAGATTTACAAACTACCACATAGTAGTTAGCTCTACCAAATACACAAGTGTCACAAAGGTAGTTTAAAAATTATTGAAACATACTATAATATGTGGACATTAGAGACATTCCTGAAGAAGGAAACTTGGGCAATATTTGTAGGCCACTACATAGCAATTGGCTCTACCAAATACCAGTGGAACATGTTGAATTTTCCATGGCAGATGAGAATCTAGTTTTGGGTCCTACAATCTCTGAAAAAACCAACTCAAATGCCACAACCAACCTACTTTGCACAAGAGAATCTACACACATTAGTGAATCAACTAGCGCACATGCCAATTTTTAAAATTTTCAACCCTTCTTCGTTGTAGTACAAACTATAATACAACATTATATGACTTCCGTACTAGGGATCATGGCCCTTTACAATCAAACTCATACAAGAATACAACTAGGGCATGGAGTTAGTCTCTTTGACTACCAATCTACCCTGAACAAGACAACTCTTAACCTACTTGTTGATGGTGGTCACACACAATCCTTTCAGTCCATGTGTCCTGAAAACATCCAATAAATCCTCTTACCTTCCCATCTGCAACTCCTCAATATGCCTCTATCAATTATTTTAGCTCATTTAGGTCACTAAACTCATATCCAACAATTCATCCCTTTAGCTACTTCCTTTTTCCTTCAAGGTATGTAACACATAGGGGCTTCAATATGTTGTTCACAACTTCTTTTGTGAAAAACTCTTGGATGTTCCCACTTATGTTATTCTTGTTTCTCCTATAAGACAATTCTATGGCATGGATGTTGCCATTCTTATCAATGTAGAAGTCCTTCTCTACAACCCTAAATTAGGGATTGTTTGACTTTCTCTCTTAGCTTCCCTTTAGACATTCAAAGAACAATGTATTGGGCCAATGCCTCTACCTCTCCTAGTAAGCTTGATGACCTTCTCAAGTCCTACACTTAGGGCACTTTATGACAACTCCTAATAACATCCCTCTGTATATGAACTATCCACCAACTCTATCCCTATTCATATCTTCCCACTTATAGTCACATCTAGACTGATCTAAGGCTCTAAATATACTATTGTCTTATCTGCAATTTGATCCTAAAATTGCCCAGATCTAGGGCTTCAAATCTACCCTCGTTAGGGATTATTCACGCTTCCGAATACTATGCCCTCACACCTCAAGCCACAAATCTAGGGCTTGACTTCAGATCTATTGTTCATTCCTTTAAATAACCCTCTAAAGTCCTTCAACATTCTTTTCCTCTTCATGATAGTCCACCCTTACATGGAACCCTACTTCTGTCTCATATTCTTGCACCAGACATGGCCACATTTTGGATATGATGTCCCACAAATACCCTTACTCTCCATCTTAAAGTTTGCAACCTTATTTGCAAGATTATAATCACCAACTAAAGGACTCAACCCTTCCTCCTTTATGCATATCTAGAATGATATGATCACGGGATTTAGGGCACATCAACACAGACTGAAAATGCTAGGAGGTTGCCCTAACTAGGCCTTGTAACCATTGATGTTAATAAACCTTATGAACAACCCTTTATACTATATTATTCTTCCTTGAAGACACTACAACTGAGTGTGATCTAAAACTATAACTTTCGGTGCACATCTACAGGAGTCTTGGCCCCTATTCTCTCTTGCAACAAGCCCCAATTCTTTCACATAGGGTTCTTTCTTCCTTCGCTCCCATCCTCCATGTACTCGGCCATTGATCACCTACTAGGCCTCGTGATCTAGAAGTTTCAAACCTCTAATCTGAAGTTATACTTTGCCCTACGTAGATATGTAGCACATATATCAGGACCTTTATTCTCTTAGATGATCCACACCAGAGTGCACAAATCTCAGCCAAAAAACCATGAACCTTCTTCCTCCCTAATCATGCATTAGTTCATAAGACACAAGACAAGATAACCACATCTTTTCCTACTCCTTACCTAATCCATACCTAAGGAAGTTTGTCTCTTTTAGCTTTTTCATTGCTTGAGAGGATTTATTCCTTGGGATTCGATTTTTTTTGTAGCCCTAGTATGCCAGCTTGGCCTCCTTTAAGACTACATCTCCACAATCCTTCTTGATCAAATGAAGAACCTCTCACTTGATGTGTCTAGCCTTGTCCTAAGGCCTCTTTACATAGATCCTCCTCTAGCCTTTTAGGAACCCTCTAGACTTAGGGTTTTAGCCCTTCAGGGTTAAGAACTAATTATTTTCTCTTTTAATTTTCTTTTTAGATATCAAACCCCAACTTAGGTCTAAATCCCATTCACTTGGGTTCTTTGCCCACAAACTCCTCAAACCCCAATTTAGGCTTGTGGAGTACCTCCCAAGCTACTTAATTCAATAGAATATTCCAACACATCCAAATCCTAATATCGACAATGCAATGTTGTTATGGTAAAAACATGGCTAATCAATGTGTAAAGGGGTATCAAATATGTGGAAATGAAAATTTTAATGTTTTCCCTCTTCAATTTGTGCTACCCATCATTAGAAACATGCCTGAATAAGGAGAATTTGAGAATATTTTCAAGCCACCACATAATAGCTAGCTCTACCAAACACCTACAGAATATGCCAACCCATCCAAATCCCTTTTTTTACATTGCACTGTTATTATGGTAAAAATGTTGTTGATTAATGTGCAAAGAGGCATAATAATGCCAATTTTAATGTTTTCTCATTTTAGCTTGGGCTGCCCATTAAAACTCAACAAATTTTGAAGACCCTAAACGGTATTTGAATATGGATTGAATAATCTCAATCTGACATGATCACCTAAGATGTCCATGACAAGTAAGGGCCCCACTAAGACATCAAGGTTTCTCTATAGTAAATTTTAACAAATTTTAAATTGTAAATTGGTGTCACTATTGTGGCTCTAGCGCCCATAAAGATAATAATGTGTACATGCTCTTTCAGGTTGAATGGTGTCAAGTTTAAGCAAATTTGAAATATTGTCTAGGGTAGCTAATGATTTCTCTTAGGTGCTATTGTTTCCATAAAATGTCGTATTAATAGAATAATGATTTGCATTAAGACCCCAGTGATAATGCTTCAAGGGGTTTCTCATCAGTAATCCTACAAGGATAATAGAGGAGGTCCAGAGACTAGCATCATTCAATAAATTAGTTTATTGTTTGAAAAATTTAACTAGTGGGATTTGAAATCTAGTTTGGATAGGGTGGGGGTCCCAAAAGTTGATGGGCATAACCCAAAAGCAAGGTCACTAATGAAAGAGGCCTTGCAGGGAAGAAGGAGGAGACAAGAGGTGGAGGAAGAGGGGACTAATGGTGGGGAAGGGGGCTCCTCAAACACGTGGATGGCATTAGGGAGTTTACAATTGAGATAACATCAATAACCACATACCTAGTTTGAGGAGAGTTGACTATAATAGAGAATCAATTACATTAACTTGATTATAAAAATTACTAATTATTTACTACATGTTTTGTTTAGCAAACTTAACTCAATGCCAAAAGAATGTGGATAATATCTATTAAAAAATATGCAACTTCTTCTGAGTAATGTTATATAAAAAATGTTTAAGAGATAAAAATTGTGTACATGCTCTTAAATATTTATATAATTGAGATTTATAATATAAAAAACAAAATATTAAAATAAATAAACATTTGAGATTTATGCTTGTTGTAACTCAAGATTTTTTATACATTATTCACATACAGTTAACAAGAATATACAAGGTTATTTGTTTTTCCAACTGTCCATGTGCACAATGAGGCAAGTAACCAACCATTTTCTTATCTACCAATCTCTGTTGTAGTCTTTGTTAGCTTATCGAAGACAAGGTAATGAAATATATTAAATAGTAACTTTTTAACATGGAATGTTGTTTAATTTTGGTTGCTTTATCTTAACATTAAAGTTGTGGTTGCAAAATGTCTTCATTCTTTTGTACATCCTATTAATTCTTTTATACATCCTATTATATGGAATTTAAAAGAGTTTAGGCATTTTAAATTGTGTCTTTATGCAAATTGATTTTATGGACACGTCATGCGGTGTGGACTCTTTCCCTAAGTCTTTTTTAATCACTTGAAAATTATCTTAGGATATTTAGGCCTCCTTCCCATGTATCTGCCCACAATAAGAAAAATAAGAATCAACTTGCGTACTTTGCCGACGGAATCCATGCCCCATTCATAAAATAACAGTCCTTTTACCACGTCTATCAATTTTAGTAATAAAATAATAAATTCCAAGAAAAGTCCTAAGGGAAAAAATAAAAATAAAATAATAGTTGATTTGCTTCAATATAGAATCACTCAAAGCAAATCCAAAGATCATGCTAATAATGTTACAACATTTGAATTAGATAAAATAGATTTAATTTATTATTTGTTTTGTTTTTTTTCATGGGTAAATTTAAAAAATTTATTGATCAATTAGAAATGAAGCCTCATCATATATATAATTATGATTTTTTTTCCTTGGCATAGTTTGCTATAGATGAGATTAAAGGAGACACAAAAGATAAAGAGAAACAAAAGAAATAATTACATAATGGAATCACCCAATTTGGGGTAGGTCCCTTGAGTGACTTTTCTTTCCTTTTATTTTCTAAACCTTCACCTGACTTTCCAAACCAAGTTTATGAAAGCAAATTGTAGATTATCATGGTCCACTGAAGGAGAACCCTTGTTAGAGTATGAAGAAGATGATTCATGAGCTCACTTTAATGCTCAAGTGGAAGCATTGATATTGACTAGCTCTATGCTTGTCAAGGGAGCATGGTTCACAACAAGATCCTCAGTGGGTTTTTGAGGATAGGAAGTCTATATTGTGTCCACCAAATGCAATTCATCATCAAACTCTTCTTCATCCTTGTCTAATTAAGAGGAGGTCTCCCTCTCCATAGGAGACGGGTCAGAAGGCTTTCATCTTTTATCTCTCGAATTATGAGTGTTCCACTTCTAGTGAGATTTGAGTGGAGGGAAAGAATTCTCGAGATGTTTGATTTGATGATAGAAGCGACAACGAAAAGCAGTATTCTCATAGTCTAGAGCCTAGGTCCAATGAAAGTCCCATATTTTTAAATTGATCTATTCTAGTAGCCCTTTATTGATGTTGATTTCAATGCATATTTTGCCATAGGTGTAGACGCTAAATTTCCCATGAGAGGAATCAGTTGCAAGGAAACAACCCAAGGAGTTTCCAATTCTCTCAAACACTGAGAAGTGTGACAAGTGAGCAGGAAGATTAGGAAGTCGAACCCATATTGGTAGCTTGGTAATGATTGTTGTAGAAGGGTCAAAATTTGGAAACCAAGGAGTTAGGAGAAGATTGACATTGCCTCAAAACCAGAGCCCTTTAGTTAAAAAAAATTGGTAATATTTCGAATCAACAAACATTACAATGAAGGATACTTTGGAGAAGAAAATAATCTTGCAATTTATGCTCTAGGAGAACTAGATCAATTTATAAATATCAATTGAGTAGGGCCATAAACCATTGAAACAACAAATAATGATTTTCTCTACAAAGATCTGATGGAATTCTCAAATGGCCTAGAATCTGCCTGGGGCTAGGAATGAACAATATTTTTATAAGAAAAATCTCAAGAGGAAGAAGCCTTTCCCTCAGCCCCTCCTCCCCCCGCCCCCTTGTAAATGAAGGGCCTTGAAAACAGTGGCATATTTAACAATATTATATACCAAAAGAGGGGAAGCATCATCCATCTTCTTACCTTCGAACAATAGGCATTGCATGAAAGAGGGAATGGACACTTGGAGCTTTAGGGAAATCTCGAGATCTTCTACCATATCTGTGGAGCAGACCTCAAGGAGGAGCGAATGCTTAGAGAGAATTTTAACAAGGATCTTGAAAGAAGTTTGATGAACCAACAAAGAGTCTCCTAGTTGCAAGCGAGCAAGGAGTGCAGGAATTCCTCAGCCTATCACTCTATCTAAGTTGGGCCCTGCCTAAGTGGTGATGATTCTCTCTTCTACTATTTTGGTTCAATTTGTATTGTTGGCTAAGATGCATTCTGAAACCCTATGTGGTTAGCTCTCAAAATTCTTGTAACATAGATATGTGTGCCTCTCAAAGAACTGTACGGATCCCAAAAATGAATTTGAGTGCATCTCTGACTGAGTTAAGTCATGCTCAGCATCATTGTCGTGGAAACTCGTGTGACCAAGTAACAAAGAAATGTTCTGCAAGCTTCCTGAAGCGCACCCTCTTTGCTACACATTTTCCATTATTGCTCCTTCCATTTCGACCTCCTCTTGACTCAAGTCATAGTTGTTGTTGATGAGAGTCATTTGATATTTAGTTTTTATTGGAATTTAGCTATATAATTTTTGGCGATATTGTGTTTTTTTGTTATTTAAATTTCATTCTTGAGAGCATAAATGGATTTAATGCTTTTAAAATCCTCTAATACGCTAGCAATTCCAACAAATATCTACTAAAATTTTAGCAATATTAATAATAAAATATACCCAATAGAATTTAAAATATAAAATATTTAAATTACCCAATCAAATATTAAACTCTAAAATAAAATAAGATTTTGACTTTTATTTGAAACAAATTTTAACTAAACAATAAAATTTCCACTTAAAAATATAATTTTTTAGATTTTTTCAACTCAAATTTCATAAAGCTAATTAATCATTTTTTATCTATAATTATTATCCATTTATGTATTATAAACTATGATTATAGTAATATGATAAGAATTAGATTCATATTAATTAGTAATTATGGTCTACCTGTGGTTATGGGCGAAGGTGACGAGAGCAAGTTTGAGGGCGAATAGCTAGGGCTTCAGGCTTTTGTATAGGTTGTTCTCCATGGAAGGTCACAAAGGAGGGAGCTCCACTCCCTCCTACAAGCAAGTTGTGGCCAGCAGGGGTTAAAAGCCAATGGAATATGATAGAGGCCCTCCAGAAGGAAGAAAAAGAAACAGTGAAGAGGAACAAGATAGCACTAAGTCAAGGGAGATTAATGGCACTAAGGAAAATGAGGAAGAAGACAAGGAACGAGGAACAAAAGACAAAGCACATGTGGGACCATGTAAACCGAAAGCTGCAGTTACACCCAGAGTCGTTTTAAATGATCCTGCTCTACAGGTGCACAGGGACCACATGCAGACTTATGCAATCATTTGTAAATTCATGGGCTTATGGCCCACTGAAAAATCTTTACAAATTTGGATTAAATACGACTGGAAACCAAAAGGAAGCATTGACCTACATCTTGGGTCAAAGGTTTTCTTCACTGTGGTATTTGCAAACATTGAAGATAAGGACAGAGTGTTTGAAGGAGGGCCCTACTTTTATGGTACAGCAAGCCTCTATATGCGACCTTGGATCATGAATTTTGTTCCAAAGCACGAGACTTTTACTTCAGTCCCGGTTTGGGTAAGACTCTACTCTCTACCTCTTGATTATTGGCAAACAAAATCCTTATCTACCATAAGAAATAAGTTAGGACGTTTTGTCAAAGCTTCTGAAGCCATTAGAAGGGGAAAGTATACTTCCTTTGCTAGAATATGTGTGGAGATGGATCTCTCTGGAGCTCTACTGGATGAGGTAATCTTGGAAGTATTTGATGAAGAATGGGTGCAAACAGTAGATTATGAACATATTCCATTCAGATGTCACAAATGCCATGAACATGGGCACCTATTCAGAGACTGTCCTCTAAGTAAAATAGAGAATAAGAGTAAAGCCAACACAATGAAAGAGTCTGAAAGCTTTCACAAGTCAGTCAAAATAGGTTCCAAGTTCTCAAAGAGGAAGAAGGGATAACAAATGCAGATCAGGCAAAGGGAGGACGTCCAATGAAGGAGGGGAAAGAGGAAGATAGGGAACAAACACTGGAAAATAATAAACAGAAAGAAACTACGATGAGTGATGTAGAACTGGAGATGGACCTTGAAATGACCCAAAGTGAGATGGAAATGGAGGACTAGGAACTACAGGAGATTCTTGAGAAAAAGAACCTAGATCTAGAAGGTTTCTTGAATCAAGGAACCAGGGAAGGGGTAGATTCATTACCTCCAGAAGAGTTCAACAGAGTTCAGCAGCTGTTCATATGGAAAACCCAAACCAAAGGGCTGGAGAGGCAAAGAAACAATGAAAGGCAGGGTAGTGAAGGTGTGAAAACGATGAAGACCACACCAAGATTAGCACCCAGAAACCCAAGCAAGAAAAGAGGCAGGAAAAAGCAGAATGAGCTATTGATGGAATTTGGGAAGCTAATGATAGATTCAGGTAAGATGAAAAACCTAACCAGCTACTCCTTTACAAATCTTTAACTATGAAGTTCACTTCTTGGAATATCAGGGGTCTAGGTAGTAAAAGAAAACAAAGATTACTGAGTAATAGAATGAAACAAGTAGCTCCAGATGTGATCTTCATCCAGGAAACCAAATGTTCCATTCAGAAAATAAAATAAATCCATAGTAAATGGCTCAATCGATTTGAGTTTCTGGAAGTCAAAGCAGAGAATACAGCAGGTGGTATCCTCACTCTTTGGAACCCCCAAAAAATTGGTATAATAGATGCTGAGGCATCTAGGGATTATTTATCTATGGTCATTCAACCTGTGGGAGATAAGGAAACCTACCTGGTAACGAATGTGTATGGCCCTCAAAGAATGGATGATAAACTTAGGTTTCTAAATGGCTTAATCGATTTGAGTTTCTGGAAGTCAAAGCAGAGAATACAGCAGGTGGTATCCTCACTCTTTGGAACCCCCAAAAAATTGGTATAATAGATGCTGAGGCATCTAGGGATTATTTATTTGTGGTCATTCAACCTGTGGGAGATAAGGAAACCTACCTGGTAACGAATGTGTATGGCCCTCAAAGAATGGATGATAAACTTAGGTTTCTAAATTCTCTAGAGGACCTCAAAAATAGACATGCAGGAATACCATGGATCTTGGGAGGTGATTTCAACATGATCAAATCACTTTCGGAGAAAAAAGGGGGAACTAGAGGTCCAAGTAAACACTCTTTAGCATTTCAAACTTTCATAGACAATATGAAGTTAGTGGACATTGTAACAAGCAATGGTCTATTTACATGGAACAACAAAAGAGGAGGAGAATCTCAGGTGGCCTCAAAATTAGATAGATTTATAATCTCAGAGGACCTCATGCTCATCGATAAGGAAATGATAGCAAGAGTTCTCCCCTTCGGAGGCTCATATCAATGGCCGGTTCAACTAGAGGTTCATGGCATTGGTTCCCCTAGGAATAGACCTCTTAGATTCAAGAATATCTGGCTCTCCCACCCAGACTTCATCAGTAACATTGCCACATGGCGGTCAAAAGATTTGAATATTCAGGGCTCAAGAATGTTCCTTCTTCAAAAAAGACTAAAACACATCAAGCTCAAGCTCAAAGATTGGAACCGGAACGAATATGGCAATATTTTTGAAGCCAAAAAAACTATTGAAGGTAAAATGCAAGAACTCAACCAAGTCCTTATCACGGATGGCTTTGACAAAGTCAAAAGTGATCAAGTTTCCAAATACCATCAAGATTGGGAAAATTTATGTAAACAAGGGGAAATATTTTGGAGGCAGAAGTCAAGAGTTCAATGGCTAAAAGAAGGTGAGTGAAATACTCGATTTTTCCATAGATCCACAATTGCGAATAGAGCTCATAACAGGATGTCTTCAATCAAGGACAAGGATGGTAATCTTCTCAAATCTCATGAAGAAATAGAAGTTGTGCTAGTGCAGCACTTTCTCGACATAGCAAAGGAAACCATTTCAGACAGAGAACATCCCATCAGGGACCTAATAAGACATATTCCCAAGCTGATGTCTAGAGAGGACAATTTCAACCTTAACAGGTCAGTGACTGAAGAGGAGGTTAGTGAAGTCCTCAAAGAAATGCAAAATGGTAAGGCACCAAGCCCAGATGGTTTCAATGTGGATTTTTTAAAGCCTGCTGGAGTATAGTCAAACAGGACATTCTAAATGTAATAGAATATTCCAAGAGGAATAGAACTATTTTGAAGGTGCTCAATACCTCCTTTATCTCCTTGATTCCTAGACAGGACTTGGATCAAACTCCTGACAGGTTTAGACCCATTGCTTTGTACAATGTGGTTTACAAGATAATTTCCAAGGTTGTGGCCAATAGATTAAAACCTCTTCTTCCTACTCTAGTTTCTATGGAACAATCAGGATATGTAGAAGGTAGGCAAATCCTCAACAATATCATTCAAGCACATGAAGTGGTGCACTCTCTGACTAGCAACAGGAAGGCTGGAATGATCATGCAATTGGACATAGCAAAAGCCTATGATAAGCAGGATTGGACCTACATCAGGAAAGTACTCATCTCTTTTGGGTTTGATCACAACTGGGTTAGATGGGTCATTGCCCTGGTTACTTCCTCCAGCTTTTCAATTTTGGTTAATGGCTCTCCCTTGGAGACTTTTATTCCTTCAAGAGGTCTTAGACAGGGAGACCCACTCTCTCCCTTTCTCTTCATCCTCATGATGAAAGGACTGGGAAGGTCTATCAAGTATGCAAAAGAAGTGCGAAATATTAAAGGTCTCCAACTTTATGATAATGGACAGGCCTTGACTCATCAACAATTTGTGGATGACACCATGCTGCAGGGAATCCCCACGGTCAAAGAAGCTCTTGCGTATAAACAAATCATGTGTAACTTTGCCATGGCTTCAGGTATGGAAGTTAATCTTTCCAAATCTAAGATTTTTTTCTTTAATACTAATATTGCCATTCAAAGGAATATCTCCAAAATTTTGGGCTTTCAAAGGGATATCCTCCCTTCAAAATATTTGGGGATTCCTCTGACCACTAAACCTTTGCACAAGAGCATTTGGGAGCCAGTGATTAATAAGATGCAGGACAAAATCAAGAAATGGACTATCAGGTCTTTAAACTTGGCTGGAAGGTTGATCCTCACAAAGGTTGTTCTTCAAGCAATCCCAATTTTCATGCTATCAGCAATCCTAGCACCAAAAAGAGTCTTGCAACAATTCAGATCCATTCAAAGAGACTTTCTTTGGGGTAAGGGGGAGG
Source organism: Pinus taeda (assembly GCA_000404065.3). Classification (NCBI taxonomy): domain Eukaryota; kingdom Viridiplantae; phylum Streptophyta; class Pinopsida; order Pinales; family Pinaceae; genus Pinus; species Pinus taeda. The sequence continues at coordinate 14,804 of APFE030244053.1, forward strand.
GAATAAAGAAATGGGCTTTGGTTGCCTGGGATAAAATTTGTAAACCTAAAAACCAGGGGGGACTTGTATTGGATGATCCGGAGATTCTTAGCAAGGTTTTAGGAGCAAAATTATGGTGGCACTGGGTCAAAGATCCAGGGGCACAATGGGCTAGTATCTGGAAAGAAAAATATGCCAACACTTGGCAAAATAGTGATCACATAAGAATGTTTGGGAGCATAAAGGGCTCTCCCATCTGGAACAAAGCCTGGGATAACAGAGGATTAGTTCAAAAAAATAGCTTCTGGGAAATCAGAGAAGGAAATCTGGCCTTATTTTGGGAGGATAAATGGCAACAAGAACCTATACTATTAATAGAGGACTTTTTGGAGCTCCAGAATGATACAGAAACTAAAGGGCTAATTAAGGTAAAAGATTTTTGGGATCAGACCAATAGTGCAGGAAAATGGAGAACCTAGAGGAACATGGATTATAGGGATGGTAGCCCTTTGAAAGAAAAAGCAAACGAGCTTAGAAATTTGGTGGAACAAAGGAAGATATTAGTGATAGGAGGACATGACCAACTCAGATGGGGCAACAATAATGAGGGTTCCTTTAATCTTAAGGAGGAAAAACGCTTACTCCTTGAGTTGGACTCCCAAGTTCCGGACAAGATTTGGTTGAACCTATGGAGGCATCAAGGTTGGATGAAGATCAAACTGTTCATGTGGCTAGTTTATCATAAGAAAATTTTAACTTGGGATAACATAAGGAAGAGGGGTGTTCTGGGGCCTTCCAAATGCCAGCTCTGTGAAGCCCAAGAGGAAACAATGGAGCATCTTCTTAATATTTGTTGTTTCACCTCCTGGTTGTGGGACACTTTTGCTTCTATATTCCAGCAGACCGACAGGGATCAAGGGTGTATTATCAATACTCTTTCCAAGTGGAGAGGTAAATTTTTAAATTATGAATTTCTAGACACTGCTTAGGGTCTTATGCCAAGCTTCATTATTTGGAATGTTTGGAAAGAAAGGAACAAAAGAATATTCAAGAATGAAAAAAGGCTCTCCCATCACCTTTTTGAGCAGATCTTAAACCAGATTAAGGAAATGGTGGGCACTACTATGCGAAACCCCCCAAAGAACCCTCCTTCAGAGGAAGAATTGAGGATTCTTTGTCGGCTAGGTATGCAGGGGCTCATCCCTCAAACCCTGGATAGGAAGGTAATGAAGTTGGACACTAAAACGGATTTATGGCACCCTCCCCCTCAAGGTTTTTAAAAATCAATATTGACGGCGCTTCAAAAGGCAACCCAGGATCAGCTGGCTTTGGAGGGGTGTTAAGGGATGAAAAAGGAAGCAATCTTTTCATCTTTCACTGCCATTTAAGAAGAGCCACTAACAATGTGGTGGAGCTTATGGCTATGGAACAGTGTCTGGATTTCTTGAAGCAGGATAACCACCAAAATCTGATTATTGAAGCTGATTTTGAGCTAATTATTAACTTGGTCAAGAGAATCAACTGTGGCTCAGCACTGGAAAAAATGTCTAATCATTGGAGGCTGATCCAGGTCTTTCAACGGATTCCGCTTCACCTCTAGAGTCTCCACGTAGTTATTTTTAATCATGTGTGGAGATCGGCCAATAAATTGGCGGATATTCTGGCCAATCAAGGAGTAATTTGTACTGAGTGCAAGGTCAAAATGGAGTGGCAAGAGATGCCTCAGGATAAATTAAAGGCATACTGTCATGACCAAGCGGATGAATATCGAACGGTGTTTCATATCAGAGCCATGGAGGCAGGGTACTGATGACTAAGCTTCATTTTGCTTCAAGGCCTTTTTCACAGTCTGGTCTTTGCAGACGACAGATTATCATCAGCCTCCGCTTCCCAGATAAGTACAGTTACAGATGCTCCAGAGGGAAACTGCTCGGAAGACTCAAGTCAGTGGAGGGTTGGCTAGAGGGATGGCATATTAGGTTTAAAGCGAGGGGCCAGAATCCAGGTTTTTACGGCAGTCAGAATACCTCGGGCCCTCTTTCAATGGACACTTTACTGCTCTTTGGGCGGTTTATGGTATATCGCAAGCGTTCTAAGCAGGAAGCGATTTTGAAGATTTGGGAGCGATTCCATTCATCGAGTTACACGTGGCCAAGGGGAGGCACTGTATACCGCCCTCATCGCGCGCTATTGTTCAGTGCACTTGACCCGTGCGATATGAGCCCTGACTATTGGATTAAAACATGGTGGATCTACGGTCAGGAATGATTGTGCATGTTGGGTGGGTCCGAGGGTTAAGCACCGCACTACTAGGTACCGTGATATCTTTCACTACCATTGGATCGGGAGTGGAGATTGGATGGTTAAGATTTAAGTTACAAGTCTGGACGAGTAATAGTTCCAGCACGTGTTTTGTTTCTTAGCGAGAATTTAGTTCTATAGGTGGACCCTTTCTCCTTTCAGCATAGGTTTCCTTTTCTAATCGGTTTCCTTATATTAAATGTAAAGAGGGTGCTTGACGCCAGCTCGTATTGTTTCGCATCCGATGGACTTAGGTGGGATGTTCGAATGGTCTTAATTTTTCTGTATTTTGACAGTCCTAAGGTTTTGTTGGTAGGGTTTGAGGTTTAGGCTGGCAGCTTGCTGCCCGTAGCCCACGGTTCCTGGTGGGCTCATGGGCTCTTGTATTTTATGTAATTATTTTCCTTATTAATGATATGGAAGGCTCGACTCTTGCTTCAGCAAAAAAACAAAGTATGGTCTACCTAAACTTATCTATTTTTTTTTTAAATACTTCAAAGAATTAAACATATGTTAAGATGTAAATAATTAAATATTTGACTTAGTCAAATTCAAAATAGCTTTATAGTGGTGTGTATTAGTAAGATATAATTTGTAATTCCCCAGCTTTTCATATAAAATAGTGTTGAAAGCTATTTTTTCAAATCATAAATCACATTTTATTATTACCAAAAAAAAAAATAACATGTTATCTATGTGAGAATGATAACAAGTATATGATTATCACGTCATTTGTCAGACATACAATGATTTGATTTGGATTTCAAGGATTTTAATTTTCATAAAAATAAATAAGAAAACAATTGAGGTTGTTTGAGATAATGTAAATATTTTTTAAACTTGCAAATTAATGACTCTTTACCTTTATCAACATAATGCTTTAAATGTATTATATAGATATCCTCCTTCAAGTCACCATGTAGGATTGTTGTTTTCACATTTAATTGTTTTATTTCTAAATTAATGGTTGATGTTATAAATAATAAAAACTTAATAAATGTTAACTTAGCAATCAGGGAAATTATATCACCAAAGTCTATGACCTCAATTTGGGAATATCCATTAGCAACCAACCTTGTCTTGTGCTTTCTAGCATTTTCATCTAAAATTGATCTTCCCTTTTAACACCCATTTACATCCAATGGTTTCCATCCATCAAGTAATGCTACCAAGTCCCATGTACCATTATTTTCACGTACAATTATTTCCTTGAGTCATGACCAATTTTTGGGCCTTCTTATCTTTCATTTCAGTTACCTCTTTCACAGTTCTAAGCTCATTGATGTTAGTAAATAAAGAAAATATACATATGAAATCAAATAAACTAAATTATACCTATATAGTTGCATCCTTTGTTGAGTGGGCCTCCTTAAATTTCAAGGTGGAGGTTTATCCTGTTAGGATATTCCGACACATAGGAAATAGTTAAGTTCAACTTGGTCTAGTATAGAGTTAGGTATAGAGTTAGGTAAAGTGTGTTTCTTTACCGTTGTACATTTTGTAACTTACAATCCGACGGTCACGATATGTAGTGATCCGACAGTTCACTCTCTCCTCGGTATTACCGACACTTGATCCGTGGCTTGACACCCGATTGGTCCATGAGTTCTATTTAAAGCGCATGGAGGGTCATTGTTCGGGTAATCCGTCTATGAGAGAAAGCTTATGTAAATTTTCATTCTTTTATTAATAAATTGCCTGAAGTGGCCACGTTGGCTCAGGCCGTGGACTGTTTCCCTCTTTGAGGGTTTTAACCACGTCAAAAATACTGGTGTATTGATTTGAGATCTGGTTGTGAGCGGTGTCCTTTTGGTGTCCTTTCTGAGGAACTTACCCTGTAAATTCCTACATGGTATCAGAGCTATTTGAGGGCCGCGTCCGTTGGTGATCCAAATCTGAAGCCGGTAGAACTGCATCCGGTTGTCGTTTCCTAGATCTACTGTTTCTGACTGCTTTCGGGCCAAGAGGACTACTCTGTTGTGTTTGGAGCATCTGTTCTAGTGAAGAACCCCTTTCGTTTCACGCGAAAAGGTTTCCAGTAGCCCTTTCTGCGTCATTTTTAAGATCTGGAGGTATACAATGTTTATCTGCAGTTTACTGTTATTTTCTCTCTGGTTATTTCGGTTTCTGTTTATTTAGCCTTTTTTTATTACCGGATCTATACCTTTCATTTCTGCGTATGCTCTTTGCCCTACGGCTCTGTGCGATCTGGGCAAATCAGAAACAGAACGAAAGTTTTTTTTCTCTCATGCGTATGCTCTTTTCCTTGCACCTTAGTGTGATCTTGGAAAATCAGAAACATTGAGAAAAATATTTAGTTTCCGGCTAAAGCTAACTTCGAGCCGTTAAGGTTCGTTTTTCTTTGCATGTCCGTGTTGGGTTTTGTGTTTTGTGTTTTGTAGGGAAAAAGAGGTTTCTCAAGGCAAGCACGCAACCCAAAGCTCTCTCTCTCTCTCTCTCTCTAATTTTTTGTATAGCTCAATTGGTTCAAAGCTATTTTAAGAGAGTAGAGGTCTTGGGTTAAAATCTCCATTTTGTGGGGGCGCTTTTTTTATTCCCGCACATTCGCGCACTTTGCTGGCATCTTCAACAATTTTTTTTCAAAAGGCCATAACTTTTTCATCCGGAAGCCTTTTTCAGAGCCGTTTTTTTTTTAAACAACCTAATTTTTCAAGATCTATCTATTGGAACACTTACTTTTAGCATCTTCAGCTTCATTTTTTTTTTTAAATGGAAATTCCATGCCAAGTCATTCTTGACAGCACTAACTACTTCCAATGGGTATCCTACATGGAAGATTTACTTAGAAGTAAAGGTCTCTACATAATAGCCACGGGCCAAGAGAAGAAACCAAAAGATGAAGACAAGGTTGCAAAATGGGAAAATAGACAAGATCAAGCACGTGTTTGATAGGGATGTCTATTTCTCCTGATCTTAGATTCCATATTGCAGAACTTGATACTCCTCATGAAGCATTGGAACAAATCACTAAAGTTTTTGGGATTAAAAATGAAATTAGAGCCATCAACTTGAAAATGAGTTGCTTACATTGGATCCTAATAATTTTTCTTGCATTGAAGATTTCTTGTCCAAATTCAAGACCCTTAGATATCTCTTGGAAGGTGTTAAGGTTAAGAAAAAAGATAGTAACCTTATTTATTCCATCCTTACTAAGTTGGGAACAACCTACTCTGTATTTGTTTCCACCTTCCATTCTACAAGGGAAGCTTTCATTTGTCAAGGAAAAGACTACAAGGCCCCTTCCTTTGACTCTTTTTTTGATTCTTTAATAAGAGAACAAGAAAAACTCTTACACCTTGGTCTTCTTAATCTTGGAAACTCTTCCAAGAAAGCGTTAGCCACCCAGCAGCAACCAAATTCAAAGAATCCTAAGAAGTCATATCCTAAAAAAAATGGTCCTAAACCAAACAAGAGTCCTAAGCAAACTCAGCCTCAAAATGAAAGATCATTTCAGCAAAATGATAAGACCAATAAAAACAAATGGAAGAAGATTGATAGACATTGTAACTTTTGTAATCGAGATGGCCAGTTAGAATCTAAATGCTTTAAGAAGATGGAAGCCTTGGAAGCCGCAATGAAGAAACATAACATCCATGTGGAGCATTCTTCTACTTCAACTTCAACTTCATCTTCAGGAATGGCAATTTCTGCATGTCGTTGTCAATCATCTCAGTCTGGTTATGCATTAAATGTATCTTCTTCTTCTCATTCTCATGAGTGGCTCATTGATTCTGGAGCCTCTTATCACATGGCCAAAAACAAAGCCATGTTTTCTTCTTTACATGATTGTAACACCAAAAATATATATGTTGGTGATGATAGATCTCTTAATGTTTTAGGGACTGGAACTGTTTATCTAGACAATGGTCAGTTTAATGATGTATTATGTGTTCCAACCTTATCCAGCAACCTTCTATCTGTATATCAGATAACTCATTCAGGTGAAGGTAAAATTGTTGAATTTTCACCTCATGATGTTGTAATCAAGGATCTAAGAGATCCTAAACACATTCTAGCTACTGGTATTGCTGATGATTCCACAAGGTTGTATAAGTTTCACAACTTTGGGTCATCAAATCTTCCCTCAGTATTTGTTGCTCATAATGATGAAGTGAGCAAACTTTGGCATGAGCGATTTGGTCACTTAAACTATCGCTCTCTTTAGAACCTATGTAAAGAAAATATGGTGACAGGTCTTCCCATGGTATCTTGCAGAGATGGTGTTTGTTCCGGATGTGTACTCAGAAAACATCATCGGGACAGTTTTGAAAAACGTGCCTCTTGGCACGCCTCAACCCCCTCTACAGCTTGTGCATAGTGATTTATGTGATCCACTTCCAGTTGTTTTCTTCTCTGGCTACAAATATTTCTTAACTTTCATTGATGATTTCTCGAGACGCACTTGGGTATATTTCTTAAAACTCAAGAGTGAAGTATTTAACAAATTCTTGGCCTTTAAGGCCTTTGTTGAAAAACAATCTGGACATCAAATTCTTAAGCTAAGATCAGGTAATGGCGGAGAATATGTTAAAAACAACTTCATCAACTTTTGCACTGAGCATGGAATCCAAATGCAACATACTGTTCCATATACTCCACAACAAAATGGTGTAACTGAAAGGAAGAATCACACCTTAAAGGGAATGGCTAATTGTATGCTTCAATCTAAAGAACTTAGTCTTAACTATTGGGTAGAAGCAATTAATTGTGCAAATTACATACTAAATCGCACTCCTACTAAAGCTTTAAATAACATCACTCCAGAAGAAGCATGGAGCTCTACTAAACCAGATGTGAGTCACTTTCGTGTTTTTGGAAGTGAAGCATGGGCCCATATTCCAGATGAAAAACGTAAAGCCTTAGAACCAAAGAGTGAAAAATGTATCTTTGTTGGATATTCTGAAGATGTCAAAGCATATAGACTTATTCCATTTAAGTCCAAAAATGTTATAATTAGAAGAGATGTAAAGTTTGATGAAAATAAATCGGCCCACGAGCCTAGTTCGGCGCATGTGCCAGCTCTCTCTATCTCTTCTACCTTTGAACATATTTCTTCGTCAGATGATGAAAGTGAGGATGACAATCCTCCCCCACCTTCTCTGGATCATCCTTCAGCTCCTTCACTTCCAAAATGGGTCCAAGTTACCCGAGATGCAGCAGGTGATCTTGCCGGTGATCCTACAGATCAGCGCCGTACCCGTTCTCAGTTTGAAAGAGCCTCTTCTTTA